>APFE031671948.1:196845-219870 GCA_000404065.3 Pinus taeda | reverse complement strand
CCGTGCTCAACTCTTGCGGGCACGAGACTTCTGATTGGCCACTTCTCTACAAAAGCGACCCGGAATTCGGCCACACATACCAGACACTCTTGGAGGGTTGGCAAGTTGCATATTTTCACCTCCAGGATGCCCTATTATGCCACCTCGGTCACCTTTGTGTTCCTTCAAGCGAGCGTGCCAAGATGATTTGCGAAGCACACTACAGTCAGGTTGTTGGGCATTTCAAGGTCGAGAAAACAGTGGCAGTACTGCAAAACTATTTCTATTGGCCGAATCTTCGACAGGATGTTGGGAAGTACATCCGATCATGTACTGCATGTGCCATTGCCAAACCAGCCATTAAGAAGCACAGCCTCTATACCCCATTGCCTACCCCCAGTCGACCTTGGGAATCCATCTCCATGGATTACATGTCAGGCCTTCCTTCCACTAAGCATGGAAATGACTGTGTTTTTGTGGTCGTCGACAGGTTCTCGAAAATGGCCATTATGATGGCCTGCAAGAAGAATATCACAGCAGAAGCCACTGCTAAACTCTTCTTTGAACGAGTGTGGGTGCACTTTGGTATCCCACAGTCTATCATCTCAGATCGGGACAGTCGGTTTCTCAGCACATTTTGGTCCAGTCTCTGGCCAATGCTGGACACCAAACTCACGAAGTCCACAACCTTCCATCCTCAAACTGATGGCCAGACAGAGGTTGTCAATAGGATGATTGTGCACATTCTGCGCATGTATAACTCAAAGCATCCACGCACATGGGACGAGAGCCTCCCCTATTTTCAGCACAGCTACAACCGAGCTCTCCACAGCTCCACTGGCCATAGCCCTTTTCAGGTGGGTTTGGGATTCCAGCCACTATGCCCCATTGATGTGGCCATGCCACTTGCAGCTACTCACATGAATTCAGCTCATGTCCAGACCGAAACAGATAAGGCCACCAGCTTCATTGAGCGCATCCAACATATTCGCCAGCAGGTCCATGACATTCTTGAGAAATCAAATGCCAAGTACAAGCAGCGACATGATCAACATCGGGTGCCACACAAGTTTCAGGTGGGCGACAAAGTCTGGTTGCATTTCCAAAAGGAACGCCTTACTGGAGCCTATCGGAAATTAAGACCACTCCGATATGGTCCTTACACCATTACTAAGGCTATGGGAGACAATGCATTTGAGCTCAGCATTCCCCCATTCCTTGGCCTGCACTCAGTGTTCAATGTGGACCGCCTTCGGCAATACTTTCCACCATTACTAGACACATCCGACATTGCAGAACAGCTCCAACCCACAGAATTAAATCCAGATTGCATGGAACAAGCTGCAACTAATCGGATCATGGACACACAGATCAAGAACACTCACCAACAGAATATCCAACTGTATCGAGTTCTCAAAGCAGGCCAACTCCTTCAGCAGGGCAAGTGGTTCACCAGGGAACAGGTTCAGCAGAAGTTTCCTCACCTCATGGAGGAGCTCAACGCAATGGGGACCATTGCTTCCTAAGGGGGGAGGAATGATCCAGGTGGATATTGGTGGCCACCTGCCAAGTCCACCTGGACCCCCACCATTGTTTTTCTCAGCATTTTCAGTTTCCTTAATTATAGCACAACTTACTATTTTTAGCAGTTTTTCGGGTCCTGAACTTCCGGACCCGTTTTGAGGCCCTAAACGACGTTTTTTGGGGAATCCGGGGGCAACATGGGTCCATGCAATGGACTGATGTTGCCCATTCCAACAATGATAGTACTCGAATAGATCTTTCTAATGAGCTATTGTACGCGTCAAACGGAGATCATATGCTAAAGTTACGACCCCGGGAAGTTGATGTACCAACTTACCCCCAAACGGGGCCCACAGTTTGGCGTTTCATCTCCTAGGTTTAGGTTTTGGAATGTTAAGGGTTTTTCATTGTTTCTCAACAATAAATAGGCCTTCGAGCCTCATTGTAACACAGTTCAGAGGCATGTAGCCATCACATCTCTTCTCAGAGATAAGCTACCAGCGCCCTAGCTAGTTTATTTCCATTTCTGATTGTAAGCATATTTTAGTATTTTCCATTAATGAAATGAAGTATTATTTCCACTGCATCTTTGTGTATATGGTTATCTCTGTAATTTGTTGCATTCCTGTTTAAATCCGGATCAAGTATAATTGTGGATTTTCATCGAGGATACCCCCTTGCATGTTGGCGGTATCCAACACCATCAATGTTCTGGCACTAGAAGGAGGGAACCACCTTTCATGGTTGAAAAATCACCACATCCTAACAAACGGACTTCTACTAAAGGCATTAACATTCCAAGTTCCACTCCCAATCATACTCTTGAAAGTGAAGAAAATATTCAGTCTAGTCTGCGGAAATCCTTTGAGGTTACTTATGATCAACTTCGGACTATCTGTCCCATCACTCGTTAGTTTGCAAGATCTCTTGGTTTCATCCTTATTGTTGTTATTGAACCATACTAACTGCTCCACTGGCAAAGTACGATGCATATTGAGTGGTACACTGCCGGGGTGTGATGCATATTGTTTAGGCCTTCTATAGGGTGCGATGGGTGAGGATGGACAAATGTCCAGGACAGTTTTTCAATTGGTTGCTCATGGAATCTTCTAGAAACTTCTCCTGTGCCACTTGCCTCTCTGAATTCACCCAAAGATGAATAATGGATCTAGGAAATATCCAATCCCTTCTCTTGTGGAACCAATTGTAAGAAGTGGAATTACACTAATCAAACCCCATGGATGACTCACACCCTTGCAAACATCTATAAGTGTATCTCCAATCCAAGAGATCAGGAGGCTGGAATATTGTGAGTTGCAAGGAAGTGTTGATAGTTTGTAATTGAGGAGAGAGCATTGTATTCTTGTTGGTGTGATCTTGCTATTTCATGAGGTGAAGAAGGATTGAAGGTAGGAGGATGATGCTGGATCAGACAACTGGGTTGTAATTCTCCTTTCTATTAATAAAGCTCTTCAAGTTTTCCCCATATGATTGTGCAATTGTGAATGTTATCATTTGTTCATTACTTACCTAATTCTGTAATGTTTATGTTGTAATAGATCATGATGTTTTGATGGTTCTTTGTTGTTGTACTTGTATAGGGACTCTACAAGCGTGTTAAGTAGGGGGAGGAGTTGCAAGATCTGCCAAAGGGGAGAGAGATCAAGCAAGGGATCAAGCCGAAGTTCCAAGTTGGTTCTATTATCTTTCTCTTATCTGTTACACATAGAAGAAATCATTGAATTGCTTTAAATTGTTGTTTCTAGGGTAGCTTCCAAACCTAGAGGGCTAGCCTTCTTTAGGAATACTAATTTTCCCATAAACACACGACTGAAGAAAGTTCGGGTGTTGGAAATTTAGTGAGCATGTTGAATGTTATATACAATGTTGATAAGAAAAGTGTTTATCAACCATCAATGATTGAAGCTCCTCCCAAGCAGTTATCTAGGCATTACAACTTGAGGATAAAGGAACCTATTTTTTAGCAAGAAATTAAGAATTCGTTGCAACGTAGAATCCTACCACCTTCAATTCCAACTCAGAGTTCACGAAACAAGTCTGGAAGTGCTCCTGCTACTAAAAACACTTCCACAAACAACAAGAACAAGTCCACCACTCTTGAATCAATGCATAAATCTACACCACCTGATGTGTCACCACATCCCGTTGAAGATATGAAAATAGCTCAAGCGAACATTTAAATATTTGAGATCTCAAAGATAACGGGTCAAGCAGAACTAGTTATCTAGGAACTCTCATCGTACTCTTCGACAATTAAAGAAGTTTTTACTTCTCATGAAATTTCTAGTAACTCTCGTGATATCATTGAATTTTTGTCAATGTTGTAAATTTGAATTATAACACTCTCTTCCATTTGCTTCTGTTAACTTTAAAAAATTTAATTCTAATGTCCATAATTATTTGGTTGATTCTAGTGCATCTGTGAATGTTATGCCATTAGTTGTTGCTAGGAAAATAAATGATAAATGGGATAAAACTAATGCACTGATAATACAATTTCACATCTCATTTGTCTAGGCCATTAGTGAACTCGAAAATGTTATCATTCGTTTATCATCTGACCATAGATTTCACCAGTGTATAAACATTGTAATTTTGGATATTCCCAAAGCATACGGTTTATTTCTTAGCAGATATTAGTCCAGCAAATTACAAGGATACTTTTCAACTGACTGGACACATCTGTGGCTTCCATACAAGGAAAAAAATAACCATATTCAAGTTGAAAGTGAGCCTTACATGAAACACACTATGACACAACTTGAGGGAAAAATACAAACCAATGTTTGCAGATGTTATTTTCGGAACTTGTTTTCTAGAAGTAGATCATGGATTTTATCTAGCACAGCCTTCACCCATCCCACCTAATACACAGTTGGAATTTCTTCCTCAGAATCCAATTGGTGAAAATTACCTTTGTACAATAGATGTAAATTGTAGTAATATAGGATATAGCACTAGTATCATTAGTACTTGGATTTTGTACTTTAACCATTCAAAAACACAGGAGGTATCTAGAGCTAGTTGCATTTTAATAGACCTGCAACAGAGAAAACATCTGATCTCTTGTCGCTTGGATTTTGAGTGCACTAACAACATTGTTGAGTATGAATCACTCATCTTGGGTTTGAAGAAAGCCATTGACCTCAAAGTTGAGGTGCTTAAAGCAATAGGTGACTCTGAAATAGTCATATGTCAAGAACGCAATACAATACATTGTGTTTCATCTAATCCCAAAAGTTATCAACAAGAGGTATGGAATTTTATTTCACAATTCCAATCCTTTCATATCATTTATTTTCCTAGAATTCATAACATTGTTGTTGATACATTAGAAAATGTTGTTGGTAGTTTATCATCGCTAAAGGATGGATTTTCTATCAAAATTATATATAGGCCATTTGTTCCAGATAATATTACTAATTTTCACGTTTTCAATGACGACCAGCAAATACTAAATTTTACGGTGAACGTTGATGTATTAAAAGATAGTTATTGACGAAGAAGAGCATGAGAAATATTTGTAGGATGAAACTCAAGCAAGTAAAGAAAACCCCATGCCCAAGTGTGTGGTGTCATTAGAAAAGTTGTATGATCTGCAAAATTTATTTAGGGGACCATTAAATGCAAAGACCCACAACTCTACCCCTTCAAACGAACAAATTAATTTTGGTACAGAAGAAGATCTGAAGTTTTTAAATAATGTTACTTGTTGCACACCTCAAGAGATTCAAGATTTCATCTGCCTCTTTAAGCAGTACTGAGATGTTTCGCATGGACATATGATGATTTAAATACTTACAACACATGAATAATCCAGCATGTGATTCCAATTAAGGAAGGAACCAAGCCTTTTCAGCAAAAATTGCAAAAATTTCATCCTACTCTTGAGCCCCTCATTCAAAAAGATTTGAGAAAATTGTTCAATGCTCGGATCATTTTTAGAGTTCATCACTCGACATAGGTCTCTAATTTTGTTCTAGTAAGAAAGATGTCTAGGGAAATACTCTTGTGCGTTGATTTTCACAATCTAAATCGCACCTCAGAAAAAGACAATTATCGGGTCTTGTCGATGGAACATATTTTGCAAACAGTATAAGGTCTAAAATGTTTTCATTGTTGGATGGTTTTTTGGGATACAACTAGGTTTTGGTGTCAGAACCTGACAAGCACAAGACTACATTTATATATAAGTGGGGTACATTTGATTTTACAATAATTCCATTTGGACTTGTCAATGCAGGAGCTACTATTTAATGTGCAATGGACATCGCATTTCATGGTTTGATTAGTTAGATCATTGTGGTTGACTTAGATGACGAGACAATGTTTTCGAAAAAAATATTGGATCACCCACTTCTTCTTAAGAAAATACTCGAGCGATGTCACAAATATAGGATATCTCTTGACCCCAAGAAGAGCATATTCACAGTGTCCGAGGGAAATATTTCGGGCCATGCTATCTCAAATCATAGGATTAAGGTGGACCCTAAATAATTGAAAACTATCACTTAGATTCCCTTCCCAGTGAGCAAGAAAGATATGTAGTCCTTCTTAGGAAAAATCAATTTCCTTCACAAAATCATCTCTGTTTACGCACAGATATTCAAACAACTATAAGATATGATAAAGAAGTATGTGATATATAAATGGGATAAAATGGAAAATAATGCATTTTCCAGTATTAAGCAAGCAATCGTAAAAGCTCCAAGACTATACAATCCGAACTTTGGCAAATATTTCTTGTTGTACACTTCGCTTTTGATACTTCTCTCATTGTCATTCTTACGCAAAAGGATGATCATATTATGAGCATCCTATATCATTCATGAGTGTGAACTTGCAAGGACCTAAATTAAATTACCATACCATTGATAAACAAGCTTATGCAACATACAATGTGGTAAAACAATTTATGCCTTATCTTTTGAAAAATCATGTCATTATCTTTGTGCCACACCTAGTTGCTAGATCATTGTTTGTTCAACAAGATATGGGTGAAAGGAGATCAAACTGGATGACCAACTTTCAAGAGTATGATATTGGGTTCAAACCAATTCACATGATCAAAGGCCATGGTCTATGCTAGCTAGTAGCATAAGTGGCAAGTTCACCAAAAGACGACTCTTCTAGATGGGAGTAAGAAATAGAGATGTATAATTGAACAAGATACCCCCACTTACTCATCCACCTCTTGGTACATGAATGTGTGATAGTATCTTGAGCATTGTACCCTTCCCTTTCATTTATCAGCAAGACAAAAGAGGTCCACCAAATTGAAATATCTATCATATCAGTTGGTACACAAAGTGCTTTTCAGGAAGCACCATAATGGGGTCCTACTCAGATGCTTGGAAGCCAGAAAGGGTGTTGCATGACCTCCATGACGGACCATCCAGAGGGAATTTTTCGGGTGACACTAATGTGCACAAGATTATGCGGGTTGGTTTATATTGTCCCACACTTTTCAAGGATGCTCATGCTTATGCCCACAAATGTTCAGTTTGTCATAAATTCACTAGCCGAGATAAGAAGTAAGCTGCCCCATTGCATCCCTTCGTTTTAGAAGAACCATTCCAACATTGTGGCTTAGATGTTATTGGCAAGATCTTTCCACACTCATTTAAGAAGCACCACTACGTTCTCACTGCGACAAATTAGTTCACGTGGTGGACATAATCAGTTCTTCTCAAGCAAGTGAATGATCGGGAAGTCACCAGTTTCCTCAAGAATAATACTAATTTTAGGTTCAACACTTTGACTTCACTTTTTTTCGATAATGCAACCTATTTCTCATCACTTAAACTTTATTATTTTTCATTATAAAATGGCATTGTATTGAAACATTCAGCTAACTATTATCCAAAGGGGAACGGTCTTGTTGAATCAAGCAATAAAAACCTTATGCATAGCATAAAAAATATCATATTCTCTTAAGAAAGGAACTAGTACAATTCTTTGTTGAACTCTCTATGGGATAATCGTGTCATGCCTAAACCCTCTCTGAATACCTCTCCCTACTTTCTAGTGTATGGAAAATAAGCCATCCTACCTCTAAAAATTTACCTGTCTACCCTTCAACTATTGCAAGAATAATAGGGTAAGCCTTGTCTTGTAGCTTAGAATAGGATAGACAAACTCTTCAAGTTATAGGGGAAAATGGGGAAAGCAAAAGAAACATTTTCTCTTAATTAGAACCGTATTAAGAGATGGTTTGATAAGAAGTTTACGAGGAACAATGAATTTAACGTGGGTGACCCAGTATTGAAGTGGTATAAATCCCATGGAGAGAAGGGGAAACACACTAAGTTCCAATCCCTATGTATCACAGTGTTTCTTGTTCTTGAGAATTTTTTCCATCACATTTATCGTCTATGATCTTTGAATGGGAAGACCGAATCTCTTCCTGTAAATGGCCATGTTTTGAAGAAATATTTTCAATAGTTGTTTAGGGTTTTTCCCTACCCTATGTACATAGTTTGTCTTTTATTTATTTTTCTATCATGTTGAGTCTTCTCATTGTCTTCTTATTTTTGTACATAAGCCTCATGTGTAAGTGTGTTTTTGGTTCCAATGCATGTGGAAAAATAGAAAAGGGCCTTGTGACACTGCAACATTTGGTTTATTTGTAGTCCTTCTTCATCTTGTTTCACACATTTTGGTCGATGATGTTTTGATGGAAAATATGATCATGTGTAAGGATATATTTGTGTGAAATCATTACACCTATATGTATTCTAGGAACCTCGTTTCTATTCTTAGTTCTATATGTTTTAGTGTTTTGCATGCTAATCCAATCAAGTAGGGAAGGAAAGGGGGGGTGGGGGGCGGGGAATCTGATCGAGCAAACTCATATCAGAGGTTTTGTATATGCTTCTCTAAAGGAATAACCTCTTCTTCTCTCAATAAATCAATATCCCTCTTCCACCCCATGAAATAAATATGTGTCGAGTTGCAATCATATAAAATAAATAAATAAAGGGTGAAAGAAGAGAATAAATTCTTGTGCATGGGAGGTGAAGCAAGTAACTCTGTTGGGGTACTATTCATATTATCTAGTAGCGAAGCAATGCCAATGTTCCTGAAGTGACTATGTCAAGGTACTGTCTAGGCATACTGGCAGTGGAGGAACACTAGAGATGAAAAATCATACTCTGAATACCTTAAGCTCGTGAATTAAATTACCCTTCTCCTGAACTAAAACATTGTGATATAGATGGCCTTACGAATGTTTTCAAACAAGAAATAGATTATAGGGAATATATAGATATATAACCAAGTTAACTGGGGAAGTTAATTTAATCTACATGATGAATCAATATTTCCTAAAAAACTATACCCTGCACAAAATATTAGACCAAGGTAGGCAAGTTTTAGTTCAACCAGTGTCTCTCCAAGTGTTGTCAATGCTACAACACCTTCCAAATTTTGGCCTACATCCAAGTTTTTAATCCTACTTTGACCTTCCATATTGTCATGTATAGAAATAAGAGTCATTCCATGTATGTCCTCTAAGTTTTCAAGTCTTGTTTGGAAGAAAACCAAAGTGTCATATTTTGTGATGGGGAGTGTCGTGTATCGCATAAGTAAAGTTATGTTTTGTTTCAAGGGGTAATTTTGGTTCCAATGAGACCTTTTTATCATATATACATATATTAGGCTCATTACCAAGTTTTCATGCATTGTCGCACAAGTGTCATCATTTTTATCGCAAAGTATATCTTTAGTGTTGCACTAAGGGAAAGTTGTCATATTATCATCACGTTGAAGGGATCATGTTTTTCCTGTGTTCTAAGTGATCAATGTTGTGTCATTGATTGTTCTAAGTGTGTAATCATGTTCAAGTTTCTTCCTTACTCACTTTAGCCTCACTAATCCCACACTTAACCAAATCTTGAAAATTTCCTGCCCGTTCAACTTCACTTCACTCATCCTTCCTAAACTACGCATTTTGTAGTCTCAGCCCTCAAGCTCAGACTTTTCCTCTTGGAACTATGCAATGCACATTTCTTGCCTCCAAGAACTATGTACTATGCATTCTCTATGCTCAGCCTTGACCCATGAAATCTAGAACTATGTAGATCATCCTCCCAATTAGCTTATTGTGTGTAATGTGTAGTCTCAAGCCTCAAGCTTCCTACCTGACACCCTGAAATGAAAAACTATGTGACTCCTAGGCCTCTCTCTTTCTAGAAATGTGTAGTGGGAAACTTCAAGCCTCAAGGCTTCCTCCTTGAGCCCCTCAACTATGCAATCCCCCTGCCCTATCGATTCAAAACTGCACACTATGTAGTCTCAAGCCTCAGTCCTGAGTGTTGACCTATGGAACTATGCATTGCGCAATCCGTAAGCAAGTCTCTTAGTCCAGCACCCAGTTCTAGCTCGGTCAATGATATTCATGAAGCATGCTAGACTAGGAGTTTATCAAAATGATTTTGTCTCATCATGAGTGATTTCTAGTTGTAAGTATTATACTTTGCCATAACATGATGATGTTCAAGGAGAAGAAGAAGGAGACTGTGCTAGAAGACACCTATGCAGTTGCAAAGACAAGTTGATCATTGAATGGAAATATAATGGGACACTAGGTTGAAAAAAAAGTTGGAGACCAAGATCATATTGAAGACTCCCTACCATCAAGTCTTATGGAGGAGAAAGAAGAGGAAAACGCACCATATTTCAAGAAGAAACAAAGTTATCAATAGAAATAATGGCTTGACATTGCAATATCATCGTGAAGCCCATGTCATGTCTTATCAAGGTGTCATGTCAAGTGTTATATGAGTCATCATCTGCCACAACATTTGTGGAAATTATTATGTAATTTTTAATGTATGAGAAATGTAATGTAAAGTGGAAGTCTAAGACTCATCTATAGAATGTGAAAATTCATGAAGGATTCAAAAGGTCATATGGAAGTCAAAGGGTCATGAGGGTAGTCCAAGAGTCACAAGGGAGGTGAAGAGTCACCCCATTTGTTATATATACACCCTCATAGCTCATGCAAAGGAATTTTCACCTTGACTCCTCCAACTAGGCATTAGAGACAAAGATAGTTATTTTGGACGAGCAAGTGGCTTCTCTAATGCTCCACTATTGGGGCTATTGGTTTTCATTGTACCGATGTAACTTGGAACTTTTTCTTAACACTTGAAGCTCGTTGAGCCAGCACACTTTCATGCATATGTCGCAAATGTTCTAAGACTATTCTTTGAATGTTTATGATATATGTTATTTTCATTTGTACTAAAGAAAATGAACTATTTCAGTGACTTTGGTGTTTATCTTGTTGAAGATGTGTTGTATTTGTTTTAACAGTCGTTTCTTATATGTGAACTATTTCACTAGTTTATCAACGATTCATTCATATATATATTCTTGTGTTTAATTATTAGATTAGTTCAATTACTCTTATTCTAAAGGCTCACTTTATTTCCCCTTTCGGTGAAAGAACTTTGATACATTCTGCTACTAAACATTCAACAAGGCATACCTAATTGTGCATTAAAAATTACATGCATATTACTCTCTCGTGTTGAACTTTGAAGCCAAGGAAAATATCTAAGAAAAATGGCAGTCGGGCCTTATTTCTGGAAGGGCTCCTACACTAAATAGTGTGAAGTCTAATTAGGTATTTTCATCAAGGATACCCCCCTATATGTTGGTGGTATCCAAAACCATCAACACCATGCCTTCTAGCAAGAGAGCAACACCAGAGATGAAAACTCATACTCTGATTATCTTAAACTCGCAGTTATATATTACCCTTTCCTAGATCGAAACAATTGTGATTTGGAAATCCTTGATATGTGTTTAATTGAATAAGGGAATGGAGGGGACTATATCTCTTATCAGTTTAAGTGGGGAATCCAAGGTAATATGCAATATGAATCAATATTTCCTGAAATACTGAGACCTTGCACCTAGGTAAAACCTAAACAGAGAAGTTTGAGTTCTACAAGTGTGTCTCCAAGTGTTCACGCTGTGATCAACACCCTCCAAAATTTTGCCTACACTTGAATTCTTAAGAATACTGAGGATCTTACAGTATTTCATCTTATGGTTACTCCATATTCAATCAATTTTTTGTAAAGGGTTTAAGTCTTCTTCCTTGTTTTAAATTGTCAGGTCACTTACTCACACACAAGCAAAGTCTTTGATAAGTTCATGAGAACATTTCTTTTATTCAAAGCCTGAAAAGGCATAGATTTTTCCATCAAGACAGTGCATGTGTGATTTTCAACTAATAGCAACAGTCCCCGAGCACTTTCATTGACAATCCCCCTCACTTTGGTTGTGTTTGTACTTCTATTTTGATGACTACTCTCAATTGTCACTTTTGTTCACCTCTGCTTTTACAAGTGTCGCTTTTACATTAGCGTTTGGTGCTTTTTCTCCCTTTCACTTTAATAAGTGTTTCTTTCATGTTATCTTCACTCTAGCATGTGTTTCTTTCAAGGTCGTTCGCATTTGCAAGTGTTGTCTTCATGTTTTCCTCTTGTCGCAAGTGTCGCTTTTCCTTTTTTCACTCTTACATGTGTCGCACCTTTGCATATCACAAAAGTTATTTTTGGACCACTCTTCTACATTAGATGGTCTTACACATCATTATAATATGTGTTAGACACATTCCTACAGCTTAGCGCACCTTTTGGTCAAAGTTGTCAATTTTGTCATAACTAGTGTTCTAAGTGTCGTAATGTGTCATTACAACTATTGCACTTAGAAATAAGTGGTGCTTTGTTTTTGTTTCGAGGTATGATTATTATCCATGAGTCTTGTGTTTCCTTTTGGATTTTATTTATGGTTCTCAAGTGTGTGATCCAAGTTTGAGCCATGTTTGGATGCATTTCCCTCTCTTAATCTATTGGTGTCACACTTAGCCATTTTGGAGCCCTTCTTGGTCCTTTAGTACTATGCAAGTTGTGAAGGCATGAAACCTCTTATCGTAATATGATCTTAGCCTATTCATGAGCCTCATTGATGCAAATTTTCTCACCAAGAGTTTTTCACTAAGTTCAAAATTGTTGCACATTATGAACATCCCAAGGGAATTCACCTAACCCTTCTTTCCTATATTGACTCACTACATTGAGTTTTTGTCACCTTTGCCTTGCATCACACATCTAACACTCCTACCTAATATCATGGACCTATTCCACCCTCTTGCATAGGAAAAACATCCAATTCAAAGACCCCCCTATCCTCCCAGTGCAATGAAAACCCTCCTAGGAAAAGTATCTTCATTCATATGGCCTCCCTCAATGAAAAGTGCATTCCAAATGGCCAAGCACACACTATTGGTCCAAAATGTGCTAGCCTAGAAGTAAAATCACATTCCAAACCAATAGTGACCCCTTGTTGAGGAAAATTTTTGTTGTATTTCAAGCCATCTCTACCTTTCACTGCATAACACAGTTTGAAGCCTAAAGCCTTCATCCTTCCCTCTTCCCATTGCACTATATGCTCAAGCCTCTTCCTCGACAAGTCTCCCTCTATGCATGGTTTAGTTTCAAGAGATAGTGAGCCTTTGACTAGTCAAACTATTTTTTCCTTAAGGCCTCCTCTTTCTTCTTCAGCGCACAACATAGATTGAAGTTTGAATCATTGATCCTCCCCTCTTCCCCTTCCCCCTCACACTGAAACTTACTTCTACCTTTCTTCTTCAACACATGGCATAGTAGGAATGCTCAAGGACGCCTCCTCTCAACTCCTGACTATTAAAATTATGCTTTCCAAGTCTTCCTCTCTTTCCTTCTTAGCGCATGGGGAAGTCCTAAGTAACAAGCTCACCACCCTCTCTCTTAAGCGTCCCCACTATGTTGGACCAAGGAGAGCTCTTCTTCATAGTGCATGAAGTAGTAATAATGAACAATGGACCCTTCCTAAGCCACTGTTGAGTTTGAATTATCCCTCCTAATCAAGCCTCCTCCTTTCAACCCTTCCACAGGCCTATCATAAGTAGTTCATTCCCTGGGCTAGGTAGTGATAGAACAAATTATTTTATGACTAATGTTGCCTTATCATGGAAGATTTTATTTGGTAGTAATACCATCTTAGCATGATAGGATGATGCTCAAAGCAGAAATCAAGTACAAAGTATACAAAAACACCCCCAAAGAAGAAGAACAAAGAGAGCTATTGTTGGGTAAAAAACCTACATGCTTTTTCCCTCCATTTTTACTCTCTCTCTCTCTCTCACTCCTTTGTATCCTTTATATTCACTAATCGCTCTAAATTCACAAGGTAAACCCTCTTCGATTGTCTTCCTAGAATGTTTAATTAATGAAGTAATAGTTACGGAGATTTTACCTATGTGAGTTACTAATTCTGTCATTTCTGCAGATTCAGTGGTCAAAGGTCACATATGCAAATCACAGAAGTAACTCTGAGCTTGCAGCGCCATTTCGGCAACACTGTAACAGCATAACAAATTTCATTCCATTCCATACCTTTCTTGTTCTCTCTCTCTCAGCAACTAGTTGGTTGTTCCAACAAATGCATATTTGTAGACATTAGCTGCCAGATTGGG
This sequence comes from Pinus taeda, assembly GCA_000404065.3. Lineage (NCBI taxonomy): Eukaryota > Viridiplantae > Streptophyta > Pinopsida > Pinales > Pinaceae > Pinus > Pinus taeda. The sequence continues at coordinate 205,814 of APFE031671948.1, read as the reverse complement.
AGAACAGTTTTCTCTGAATATTTGTATAAGAATGGTTTCAATGTTGTGAATCGAGTTATCCATGCAAGGGATTGAGATTGTAACAGAAGACTGTTAATTAATTGAACGCAAGTTATTTTGTTGTTCTCTCTATAAGTTGTGAGTCCATCGCAACCCTGCTCAGAGAGTTCGGCCAACTCTTTTGATCATGTGTTGCATTATTTTTGTGTGTTGTTATTTTGTTTATGTTGGTTTATTTCGATTGTTGTTACAATACCTTACTTAATTGATGTGAATTATTTTATAATTCTGCAATTTATTCTTATTTACTGTCACAGTATTTCTTTAATTAATTTAGTTATTGAATCTAGGATTGGTGATTGGATTATGTCATTGCTACCTGCATATATTTTGTGTGTTACCTTGAAATAATATACGCACCTGAATTGATAAATTAAATGTGTAAAAGGGTTGAATAGTTATTCACACTCGGACACCAAAATTTTGATGCCATTGTCGGGGAGGCTAACAAGGTGAAAGAACACACATTGATCTATGGATCAAACTCTCGTCTTAGGGAGGGAATTTGTTACCCTGCTCTAAGTCTTGAGCGTAGTGTTCTGTTTTCTTTTCTTTTCGATTGCTTTCCATTTTTCTCATTTCTTAGAAACCAATATCTCGTTCTGGGGAGGGAATTGTTACCCTTATCTAGATCCTAAGCCCTAGCTGTTTTTCTTTGGTTTTTCTTTTTTCTTGTTTTCTTTTCAATTTTTATATATGGGCCACTCTCTCATCCTAGGGAGGGAAATGTTTTTCTCACCCTACTCCAAGTCCTGAGCTTTAGTTTTATTTTTGCGGGTTTATTGTTTTTGAATCATCCTCTCATCTTGGTGAGGGAAAAGAGTTTTTCTCCCTACTCCAGATCTTGAGCTGTGAAATTTTTTATGTTTTCTTTCTGATAAATGTATGAACAAGGGTTCGAATAAAAGCTGCAGAGGAGGACCCCAAAGGCAAGGAAGGAAGGATTTGGGGTGGAATACCTATATCTAGGAAATTATCACAAAGCTGCATCAGACGCCTCTTTGCAAGTTGTTGCTCGGGTGAAATTTCACACAAAATCCGAAGGGCATTCTATGGAACAACCTATACAGCCTCTAGGGGCGGAAGTATCCCTTTCAAGAGCTACAGGAGAAGAAGGAAGCAGGGCATCAGAGGAATCAAAAACACCTCCTCTAGTATTAGACAGAGAGGAAGTAGCCAGCAGAGGGTCAGGAGAAGGAATCCACACAAGGACTGAAGAAGAAAACCTCAAAGAATTTTCTTCACCTCGTGATCAAGGGAGTGTTCTTAAACTTCCACAACCATCATTGATACATAGCAGGAACCTGTTGAATTCCTAATCTAGTATTGGAAGATATCTATGGCACCCGCAACATCTTTAATTGAATTCGAGATTGGGGAAATCATAGGTGATGCGCCAATGAATCCTATTCCACTGACTGCACTGCCAAACTTCCACGGGCTTTCCATGGAATATCCAGACACTTTCTTGTTCGAGTTTGATATTGTTTGCAGAGGATATGACTATGTCAATGATGCTCAAAAGCAGAAAAAAAATTTCCTGCTACATTAAAATGGACAGCATTGCGATGGTGTATGGGTCTAACAGGAAAATCCATCTCTACCTAGGATGACATGAAGAAGGCTTTCCTTGAAAAATATCAGGATTACCGTAAATCTCGATATATTAAGGAAGAAATTTTTAAATTCGTGCAGAAGGAGGATGAAAATATGGAGGACTGTGTAGAGTGTTTTAAGTACACCCTTTAGAGGTCTAGCCACAGTGACCTGGATAAGGCTATCCTAAAAATTATTTTTCTCTGGGCCCTGAGGGAAGAATATTTGGAGCTGTTAACTATCGTAGGTAAAGGGGATATATCTAAAGAATATTTTGACACCATCTATGAACTCTGTATTCAATGTCCAATGGGAGCTGCAAGGAATAAACAAGGAATCAAAACTTTCAAACCATCAAGTGGGGGAATCACAAAAGAAGAAATTGGGAACCTACTGGATAATTTGAAAATTGATATCCTAAGTACATTATCCTCCCAAATGGACACATTACAGGGAAAGAAAAATCATATGGAGTTGGAAAGAACCATGGCTATTTTCTACCCCTGGTGTAGAAAGAAACATCCATTAAAGGAGTGTCAACTAGACACTATAGAGACATGTGCTATTTGGAACAGAGTCACTCCATCAGTGCATGTCCATCTCTTCTGGCACTAAAGGAAGTATTTCAAGGGGCAAATGAAGAACCAGATCAGCTACACTTTATGGGGTCTAAGAAACCATGGCAGCCACGATCATCAGGCTTAAATCCAGGTACATCTTAGGATCCTTGTCAATATTTTAATATGAATCCTTAGTCAGTTCCTTTTTGGCCTCAATATTATCAGTAACCACCTTGGCAACCATGGTGGCCTCAACCTAACTCAAGTTCTTCATGGTCTCAAAGATGGAATAGCCTTGTTCCCCCTGTTTCTCAACTCCCTAAGCCTACACAGCAACAACAGTTACAGCTTCCATCTAATGTTTCCTCCAATAATCCTCCTCTCTAACCTCAACTTCCTATTCAGCCAAACCCAAATCCAAACAATAAGGACGCTCAACAAGTAGACACCCTCAACCTTCCTTCGCATATCATTTCTACCGCAGGGCTTAATGAGATAAATATGTGATCTAGCTGGATAGTAAATGCTCCTACATCACCCATTATTGTTGAACATCTTGAAAATGAGAATCCAGAATCTTAAGAAGTCAAGGATGAGATAATCCAACCATCTGTGGAACACTCTCCTTCACACTTGACTGTTACTCAGGCTTCTCAAACTAATCTTCCTTATCTAGAACGATTAGCCTTGAGTAAATGTGTTCCTCAACTGAAATTTGATATTTTAGGATAATTGCATAATTTGTTTGTAAAAATCGCCATATTTCAGGCCATGAAATATTTACCTATTTACACTAGAACTATCATAGAATATTTTTCTAAGAAACCTGGGAAGAAAACAAAATATCCACTCATGATTCATGTTATGGGGAGATTATATGACATTATACTGGGAAAGGCTATGCCTGTAAAATATGGGACCCTGGGAACCCAATTCTAACAATTCATATTAATGGAGTAGATATTCCGAATGTACTGGTAGACTTGGGAGCTGCAATCAATATAATTACTTCTAAAACCATGCTTACACTGGGATTGTGAGATCTTAAGCCGACCCCTACAGTCTTAGAACTAGATGACAAATCTACAATTAGACCAATAGGAAAACTGGAAGACATAACTATTTCGGTGGATACTTGGTGCTATCCCATTGATCTCCTAATCTTGCATACGCAGTGCCCAAATGGTGGTCGTCCCCTTATTTTAGGATGGCCTTGGCTTGCAACTGTTGATGCCTCTATTGGATGGTGATCAGGAAACATGATAATTTCTAATGGGATCCCATTTTGTATCCCCCTGCATAACCAAGCTCGCAGAAAAAGTCAAAACAGAACTTTTTATCTTTGGATGGGATTGAAATTGGACAGTGGGAACTCCAACTAGTGCTTACCATGGGGCAAGCCCTCTACTTTAAGAAAGAGACAGAGGATGATACTATCAGCACTTTTATTAGTAGCCCTCATGATTTTCTAGATCCAACTCAGCACTTTTTGGAATCAATTATGAGCTGTGAAACACATGAAACTATCGGATCAGAAATTGGAAATGAAGACATTCTTGTAACAGCACTTTCTGACAGCACACTAATGTATATTGAGCTAGGGAAGACACTAAATATCAACATGAATCTTTCACTGACCCATACTGAATAGCTCCTGAATGTCCTTCAAGAACAAAAAGAAGCTTTCACCTGGGATTATACTTATATGAAAGGTATCCCTTCCTATTTGTGTACTCATCACATTTACATCAAAGAAGATTGTCGACCCGTGAGATAGCCTCAAAGAAGGATGAACCCTGCCTTGAAAAACATTGTCAAAGAGGAGCTCCAGAAGTTATTAGATGCGGGATTTATTTACCCAATCTCAGACAGCTAGTGGGTATCCTCGTTGGTCATCATTCCTAAAAAGAACGGTAAATGGCAAATTTGTGTAGAATATAGGGAGATGAATAAAGCAACCCTTAAAGATCATTTTCCTCTACCATTTATCGACCAAGTCCTTGATACCCTAGCCGAGAAAAACAAATTCTATTTCTTGGATGGGTTTAGTGGGTATAACCAAATCCAAATAGCTCCTAAGGATCAGGACAAAACTACATTTACATGCCCTTGGGGAACATTCGCTTACCGAGTCCTTCCATTTGGTCTTTGTAATGCACCTGCTACCTTTCAGAGGGAAATACTGGGGATTTTTTCTGATTTACTTGATGACATTGTTGAAATCTATATGGATGCTTTCACACCATATGGAGGGTCATTTCAAGAAGGGTTGAAAAACTTGGAGAAATTCCTTGAAAGGTGTAAACAGATGCATGTTTCTCTGAGTACAACAAAAATTTCATATGATGAGAGAAGAGGGAGTAGTGTTGGGATATTTGCTTTCAGTTGCTGGAAGACAAGTTGATCCTACCAAGGTAAAGGTAATTATGCATTTTCTTGTACCCAAGACACCGACTCAGGCACGTATTTTCATTGGTTGCGCTAGTTACTAAGGCGTTTTATAGAAAAAAATTCCAAAATAGCATTCACACTTTTTCAATTGTTAACTAAAGATGCAAAACTCTTATGGACAGATGATTGTAAGTAGCTTTTGAGAAAATCAAGGAACTAATTTGCCAAGCTCCAATCTTACATGGTCCCAACTGGGGAACTTCCGTTTCATATCCACACATATGATGAGCCCCAAAATTGGTAACAATTTGGACTCATTTGGCCTCATTTTCATTGTTCAGCCCTTGTTCAAATCCATCATTTTCTATAGTTTATGCATTATTTCTAGTATGTTTGTGTCTTTGGTACGAATAAGGGAAGTTACTTTTCCTAGACGGTTAACATGTGTCTATTTCAGTTTTTTTGACGTATTGGAGCAAAGTCAAAGCAATCATGAGCTATAAGGCAGCCAAGCCTGAAATGAGGACTTGAAGGAGGGATGTCCACGGCATTCAATGACCCTTCCTCGGGATTCTCACCTTCAGCTCTGAGCTCCAAAGACCACCGAGCCGAATCTAGAAGGCAACCAATCAACATTTAGAAAGGGGTTGTTTGACTCACAGTTTGACAGCCGAGTTCCACGGATTGAGGAGGCCAACTAGGTCCCTCGTTATCTATAAATGTTGAGGCCTCAGCCTTCGTAAAAAGACTTTTGAACCTATTGTGTACTTTGTACTCCAGTGTTGCAGCAGCTCTATTTCATTCTCTTGTAGCCATTTTTGGAAAAACTGTTATGACTCTTTTTGAATAATGATAAGCAGTTTGGTTTCCTAACAAATCTGAGTTTTTTACAGGAGCCAAAGCTCTCAGGTTTGGGCCCAACCTGAGAGACTAGGACCTCCTTTCTGTACCATTGTGTTCCTTTACGTATCACTATTTTTTTCCCTCTCTTTTATTCATTTGAACACCTTGCTGTTAAGTAGATTTTGTTATGATGTTGGAATAGATCACTGTTTATGAAAGGTTTTGGTTTAGATGTTTTGGTAGAATAATAACAGCAAAGATCTCCAAGAAAAAGAGACAACTACACTCCTGGTTTCACCTCGGCCTTATTGGGTTTGGGGCTGGAATTGAGGAAAACAGGGCTGCCTCACAAAAACACTAGTTTGCTGCTTATGCAATCTTTTAGTGTGCTTGTTTAATTGCAGAGATTAGTCATGGGGTTGGACATCTGAAATGTTTCCTTACATAGATGGTGTACCAGGTTTTCTTCCCAAATAAAGTTACTACTCATTTGTGTTGATTGATGGATAGAATAGATTAGTCTAGGATTTGATCATTTGCAGGTTTGTGTAGAATTGATCAAGGCCCACCGTGCAGGGTATCCTCCTCCTTCATCCATCCTCCCAAAGCATCATCTAAGCCTCCTGTTCTGTGCCATAACTAAGCTGCCTTTTTTCCCATCTATCCTTTGTGTCTACGAAACCTTACCTTCTTGCTCATCATTGCCTTAGTCATCTCTGAGCCAAGTCAGCCTTCCACCAAACCTCCCACCAGTCCTCAGGCCATGTTTTAGACCCCTATCCTACCTTTAGATCCATTTATGCACCTTCCCTCACGCATCCACCTCCTAAAAACCGACTTCCAAGTTTCCTGTAGAAATTCTGAAGTTTCCTGTAGAACCCCTGCAGACTTCCTGTAGAAGCTCACAAGTGAGGTTTTCTGATAGCCAAACCTTGTGAGACTCTGGGGAAGAGTGCTAGGGGCCCCTTAGACCCTCTCTGAGCCTCTCCAACTGCTTCCAAGCATTCCTCTTCCTTGGTCCACTCCTGCACAGTGAAGCACAGTTCAAGCATATGCATGTGAAAATCGACACTTAATCAAGAAAATACAAAAGGATACTTTCCAGAACAAAAGTAGGCTAAGACATGTGCATTTTCCCTTTTTAAAGTCAATGGCATCTCATTCAGCAGTCTGTATTCTCATTATTGCATCAATAGAACGGGCTGGTAGAATTAGGGTTTGCTAGGGTTTGCATTCCTCGTTTGCTTTCAGTTTCTTTCCGCAAGTAGATTAGCTCCCCTTCGAGTTAGCTTTCATCCATCATTTACAAGCCTCATCTAAGAGCTTATCGAAGTTGGCTAAAGCCCTGGCAGACTTGTGCCAGTTGACCAAGTGACAGCTGCGACAAGAGCTATTAGTACTTGTGCATACAGCACCGTCGCTTCCAAGTTTGTTACGAACTACCGGGTTGATAAAAGTAAAGAAGGGAGTCCCAGGAGTTGCAGCATTATTGCTGCAATACTGGAGCCCACCATCTTTTTGGCGCCGTTGCCGGGGAAGCGTCAGAGCATTGGTGATTGTTGCTATTCTTCTATTTTTCCACTACAAACATCTGCTAAGTAGTTTATTTCGTTTCTATTCTGCAATTTCATTCCTGCAAAAGTAGAGTAGACATTTCTTGCTTTCCTAGATTAGCCTTCAAATTCCGCAATTTCAATTCTGCAAGCATAGATTAGAATTTCAATTCTGGTTTCATAGATTAGCATTTCAATTCCGCATTTTCCTTTCAGTAAGATAGTTAGCTGCAGTTCAACCTATTTTAGTTTTGCAGGTACAAAAGAAAAAAAATAATAAAGCAAGAAAAATTCTCTCCATTTCATGCCTCGTAGGAACAGAGATAAGACCGACAAATTCTTACCCAACACCCCCACCACATCACTGAGTCAACTTTCTCTCTTCTCTGGTGACAGTGAGGCAGAAGAACCTATAGCTGAACCTCCTGAGATATACGAAGATCCTATAGCGAAAGAAGAGTTAGAAACCATTCCATCTGCAGCCATGGCTGAAAACCGAAACGGGAGAAGAGAAGATGAGAGAATAGAGGGTGCCTTTCCCATTCAAGAGACCAATGGAGACATGCAGATGAAAAACATAAGTCCCTCCGCGCCACCTCATTTCCATGGTCTGACTTCTGAGGACCATGATACCTTCTTGTTTGAGTTTGTTGTCCTTTATAGAACTTATGACTATGTTGAGGATGAGAAAAAGTTGAAACTCTTTCCCTCTACCCTCAAGGATGCAGCATTACGCTGGTTCATGGGGTTACCTAGAAACAGTATCACCACTTGGGCTCAAATGCAACAAGCCTTCAACACCAAGTACAGAGACTACTGTAGGTCCAAAGAAACTAAGGGGGAAATCTTTCGGATGACCATGGGCAGTGACGAATCTTTGGAAGACTATGAGGAGAGGTTCCAACTCAGTTACAAATGAGCCAGGTGCACACTTGACCCGGAATCTCTGAAGTTGGTTCTACTCCGAGGAGTCCCTGAAGACCTTTTGGACAACCTTAACCTACTGGCTGGAGGAGATATCTACCAACTACCTTATGAGGACATAAAGACCGTGTTTAGAAACCATTCTAGGGCAGCCCGGAAGAAAGGTAGGGGGAGTCATCTCTCAGCTAACACCTCCCTCTCCAAGCATGAGTTTGCTAACCATATGGAAGATCTTAAGAGCGAAATGAGACAGACCATTGCCATGCAACTTGATACCTTCAAAATTCAGCAAAAGAAGGAAGAGTCTGAGAGGGCCTTGGCCATTTTTTGTCCTAGATGCACAAGGAAACACCCCAAGAATGAGTGCCCACTACACTCAGTAGAGGTATGTTTCGTGTGTGAGGAAGACCATCCCACCAACCAATGCCCTACCTTGCCTGGATTTAAAGCCATGTACCTAGGGACCGAGGGGGCTACTGAACCTCTCTACTTCCTCAACCAAAGGAGGCCTCACGGACCCAGGCCTTATCAGCAGGGAATGCAAGGGACATCCCAAGCTTACTACCACCCCAACCAACCTACCCATATGCCTTCTTGGGGCCCCCCTGCTCATCCTTCATGGTCCGCACCTCCTCCATGGTCTTATCCATTTCCATACCAAACTCAACCGCCCTCTCACTCGTTTCACTCTCATGCCCAGCCACAACCTCAGTGGAATGCACCTCAACCGGGGTGGAGGCCCCAATACAACACTCCTTCCGTCATTCTGCCTCCACCACCAACTCAATCCCAACCATTACCTCCTGCTCCTCCAAGAAAACCCCAGATGCCTGCTCAACCGACCCGAACCCCAACAACGAACAGGCCCAGTAGGTATATACTGGGGAGACATCATGCCCTACCTATGCTGTGGAGATCCAGGAGATCAACCTGCGATCTGGGAAAGTCCTTCCAGAGCGCCAACCTCCTCCCTTAGAGGAGGAGGAAGAGAAACAGGAAAGTGAACCCCAAGCCATTCCACCCTTTCCTGAGCGACTCACAG
>APFE031671948.1:184822-196825 GCA_000404065.3 Pinus taeda | reverse complement strand
TCAATCTTCAGAGTGCCCTAAGAAAGACTTCGACAGTGCTGCAATTGGCAGATCGCTCCACCGTGACTCCCGAAGGGATTGTGGAGGATGTCTTGGTCTCTGTAGACTCATGGGAATACCCTGTAGACTTTTTGGTCCTCCAGCCTAAGGCAAAACTCACAGGTTATCCTCTCATTTTGGGAAGGCCTTGGCTGGCCACTGTAGATGCTTATATCATCTGTCGAGCGGGAAGCATGACCATCAAAAATGGGCCTATGTCCAAGCAGTTGGTCCTATACCCTCCTGCCCAACCTTCGATAGAACATGACTTACCCCTCTGGTTGGAAGAAGGAGAATATGATGAGGTCTACTCTGCATCATTATGCACAGTAGAGGCCACCAAGCGAGGTCCTCCAACCGAGGATGATTTGATCGAAAACTTAATCCAAAATCCTCCCCCTAGTGAGCTATCCTTGGAAGAGTTGGTGGAAGACACCCAGGCCAATGCCTTAGTAGACCTAAGTGCCACTAATCCGACCAACACCAGAGTTGAAAATGTGGAGTTTGGCCCTGAGAAAACCTTGAAGATAAGCTCCTCCCTCTCTCCCTCTCGGGAAAAGGAGCTGTGCAGTCTCCTGACCCGCCATTTGGGGGCCTTTGCTTGGAGCTACAAGGAAATGAAGGGAATCCATCCCTCAGTCTGCACTCATCATATTTACATCAAGGAGGACTATAAACCAGTTAGGCAACCCCAGAGGAGGATGAACCTAGCCCTTAAGGACATTGTTAAAGAAGAGGTGCAAAAACTGTTGGATGCGGGATTCATCTACCCCATCTCGGATAGCGAATGGGTTTCCCCTCTAGTTTTGGTGCCCAAGAAAAATGGGAAATGGATAATTTGTGTGGACTACAGGGAGTTGAAAAAAGCCACCAAGAAAGACCACTTCCCTTTACCTTTCATAGATCAAGTGCTGCATGGTCTGGCAGGAAAGAGATTTTTCTCCTTCCTAGATGGGTTCAGTGGGTACAACCAGATTCAAATCAGCCCGGAAGACCAGGATAAGAGCACTTTCACTTGTCCATGGGGTACCTTTGCCTACCGTGTCCTACCCTTCGGGCTATGTAATTCCCCTGCCACGTTCCAGAGGGCTGTGTTAAGCATCTTTGCAAAGTTGGTCCATGATTTGGTAGAAATTTATATGGATGACTTTACTCCTTACTGGTCTAGCTTCCAGGAAGCCTTGTCCAACCTGGGAAAAGTTTTGAGTAAGTGCATCGAGATGAATCTGTCCCTCAGTCTGGAGAAATGTGAGTTCCTGATGACTGAAGGGACCGTGTTAGGCCATACCATCTCTCGCCAAGAGTTACAAGTGGATCCCAATAAAGTTGCTATCATTAAAAGGGTCCCACCTCCTCAGAAGGTGAGAGATGTGTGGAGTTTCTTAGGCTTAGCAAGATATTACCGTAGATTCATTAAAGACTTTAGTAAGCTGGCCTCGCCCTTGTTTGGTCTCTTAGCAAAAGATGTTGAGTTTAAATGGTCGGATGACTGCCAAAAGGCTCTGAATGAATTAAAGGATAAGTTGGTGTCTACTCCCATTCTGAGAGGCCCAAACTAGGCCCTACCTTTCCACATCCACACGGATGCCTCGAACAAAGCCATAGGGGCAGCCCTAGGACAACTTGAAGAGAAAATCCCATATGCTATATACTTTGTCAGTAAAAACTTATCCAAGGAAGAAATGAATTACACGGTAACTGAGAAATAGTTCCTGGCTGTGGTCCATGCCCTGAACAAGTTCCGACACTATATCACTGGCTATCAAACATTTGTACACACTAACCATGCTGCAATCCGATATTTAATGAATAAGCCTGATGTGAATGCTCGTATTATTAGATGGTTACTTTTATTGCAGCAGTTTGATTTGACCATTGTTGATAAACCAGGTAGAGAAAATGTTGTTGCTGACTTCTTGTCTAGACTGGATTTGCCTGCAGGTGAAGAAGGAACCGTGGATGACTAGATGCCAAATGAGCATCTGTTTGCCATCTCCATACTCTCCCCGTGGTTTGCTGATATAGCAAAATATCTAGTCTCAGCACAGTTCCCTCTGCATCTATCCTCGAAGGAGAAGAGCAAGATCGTGAGAAAAAGTGCCTCATTTACTTGGATCGGGGGAAACTTGTTCAAACTTGGCCCTGATCAGATCTTAAGACGTTGTGTAAGGGAGGAGGAAGTCTTTTACATCCTCCTAACTTGTCACGATGGACCCTGTGGAGGACATTTTGTAGCCAAGAGGACTGCCTTCAAGATTCTACTGGCACGCTACTATTGGCCCACTCTTCATGCAGATGTCAGAAGATATATCAGCCAATGTGACCGATGCCAAAGGATGGGGAAACCAACCCCAAGGGATGAAATGCCTCTCCAACCTCAGGTGACTCTTGAGCCATTTGAGAAGTGGGGTATGGACTTTGTGGGCCCTATCAACCCTCCTTCAAGGCAAAGGTCTTACGTCATTGTGTGCACAGATTATCTGACAAAGTGGGCAGAGACCAAAGCAATCAAAGCAACAACAGAAGAAAAGGTGGTCGAGTTCTTGAGAGAGAACATTTTCTACAAATTTGGCTACCCAAGAGAGATAGTCACGGATCAAGGAAGCCAGTTCACCTCCAATTTGATTGAAGATCTCCTTGCTCATCACAGAATCAAGCATAGGACTTCCACCCCATATCATCCTCAAGCGAATGGACAAGTGGAAGTCACCAACAGAGCATTAGAGGGATATTAACCAAGGTGGTGAGCAGCAGCAGAAAGGATTGGGCAGATCGCATGGTTGAGGCCACCTGGGCCTACAACACCACTTGGAAGACCACCACCAGTTTCACACCCTACGAGTTGGTCTATGGAAAGAGAGCTTTGCTGTCAATTGAGTTTGAGTACAACACCTTGAAGATGGCAACTCAGCTGGACCTAGACCTCAGTCATGCTCAACAAGAAAGGTTAATGCAGCTGAATGGATTAGATGAACTTCGAATGCAGGCCTTCCTCCACTCAGAAGTGATTCAAATTTAGAGGAAGGTGTGGCATGACCGGCACCTCAATGACAAACAATTCCAGTCGGGAGATTGGGCGCTGCTATATGATTCCAGACATAAGGATTTCAAGGGAAAACTGAGAACGAGGTGGCTGGGACCATATGCAGTAGAAAAGTGTAATGATAATGGCTCTGTTCTTATCCGAACTATTGATGAAGAAGCCGTTCCCATGCTTGTCAATGGACATCGACTCAAGATTTACAGGAAGCCTCTGTCAAGGCAAGAGTTCGTCAAAACTATGGAAAAATCAGTGCTAGTAATAGAGAAGGGTTCTGCCTCTGTTTTGGGCACACCCTGAGCCTCATTTCATATTCTGAGAAAAAAGAGAAAAAAAGAAAAAAAAAAGAAAAAAAGGGAAAAAAGATCCTTGGGTGAAAACCTTTCTGAGGCGCCCAAGGCAGGTAGTAGGAGTGAAAACCTCATTGAGGCGCTCCTGCTGTCTTTCAAAAAAAAAAAAAAGAGAATGGAAATAAAAGATCCTGGGGTGAAAACCTTTCAAGGCGCCCGGACAGGCGGTAGGGGTGAAAACCTCATTGAGGCACCCCTGCTGTCTCTTAAAAAAAAAAAAAAAGGAGAAGAAAAAATAAAGAAAAAAAGGAAGAGAAAAAGATGAAAAAAAAAGGAACAAGAAAAAAACAGTTGATCTTTGAATTTTTGCAGGTATACAGCGCACCAAAGGAGGACTGTCAACTCACAGACATGGGTTCCTATCAAGCTACCAGACAGCCTCTCATGCACATCCACCATGGACACTCATTTTTGCAAAGTTTGGGTGCAAGCGGATCGTGGTTTGGCCTTCTACAGGAAGCTATAGGACTTTCTACAGGAAGTTCTGTATTTCTACAGGAAACTTCCTGTAGAACGTTTGAGTGGGCTAGAATCAAATACAAGGAGAAATTTGGAGCGTTAAGTCAACCAAGGGGGCATGCAACCACCCTTCTCTATCATTCCCCACTCGCTCCACCTCTTTTCACCACCACAACTCCAATCTGAGCAAGCATACCTGCACATGCAAAGAAAGCTTTGTTTTTCAAATAAGGGAAATTGTATTTCTTTTCAATTTCATAAACAAGGTCTCCTGAGGCTCGAACGCTCACCTGTTAGGCGACCTCAGGACCTTTCACCTGTTCAATAAAAGTCTAAATATGTCAGCATGCACCCCAGGGGGAGAAACAGCTACAGGATGTCCTACAAGAATCCTGTAGCAGTTGATCCAGCTGGAGTACCTGCCACGAAGACACCAGCAGTTCACAAGATCGATGCATGCCATGTTTGCCACCAGAGGAATGGGTCTCCGAGACTCCCAGCCAACAGCAGCCAATACGGAGAAGCTCCAGCACCTAACCACAGAGCAGCAGCATGCAGACCAGCATCCATCGTCTTGAACCCTGGAATAAATCACATCCACGGCCGCACAGGTAAGTAACTAACCTTATTTCGTCCCATAGCATAAACTATACTCTGAATATGCACAACTTTGAAAATGGGCGGATTGAACAAGGGGTTGCCGCTCAACTGGCCACCACAGCCCTTCAAGCGGCCTCGTAGGATCCGAACTGGATCAATTGTACAGGAAGGATGAACAATCAGCACGTGGGAAAGGTCCAGTCGGGAAGAAGCGGAAGTATGACAAGATTGGCGGCGGTCACTCCAGTGGGGAGAATTTGGCGATCAGGGGCACGCTGGGATATGATTACGATGGCGTCGGCCAACGGACAATCAGGGACAGCTCAACCAGTCCTCAGGCCATGTTTTAGACCCCTATCCTACCTTTAGATCCATTCATGCACCTTCCCTCACGCATCCACCTCCTAAAAACCGACTTCCAAGTTTCCTGTAGAAATTCTGAAGTTTCTTGTAGAACCCATGCAGACTTCCTGTAGAAGCTCACAAGTGAGGTTTTCTTATAGACAAACCTTGTGAGACTCTGGGGAAGAGTGCTAGGGGCCCCTTAGACCCTCTCTGAGCCTCTCTAACTACTTCCAAGCATTCCTCTTCCTTGGTCCACTCCTGCACAGTGAAGCACAGTTCAAGTATATGCATGTGAAAATCGACACTTAATCAAGAAAATACAAAAGGATACTTTCCAGAACAAAAGTAGGCTAAGACATGTGCATTTTCCCTTTTTAAATTCAATGGCATCTCATTCAGTAGTCTGTATTCTCATTATTGCATCAATAGAACGGGCTGGTAGAATTAGGGTTTGCTAGGGTTTGCATTCCTCGTTTGCTTTCAGTTTCTTTCCGCAAGTAGATTAGCTCCCCTTCAAGTTAGCTTTCATCCATCATTTACAAGCCTCATCTAAGAGCTTATCAAAGTTGGCTAAAGCCCTGGCGGACTTGTGCCAGCTGACCAAGTGACAGTTGTGACAAGAGCTAGTACTTGTGCATACAGCACCGTCGCTTCCAAGTTTGTTACAAACTACCGGGTTGATAAAAGTAAAGAAGGGAGTCCCAGGAGTTGCAGCATTATTGCTGCAATACTGGAGCCCACCAACATATGCCTCTCAAACCGCTGTAGGGGCGGTGTTGGGACAGCAAGAAGATAAGAATTCGTATGCGGTCTATTATGTCAACAATAATTTAACATCTATTGAGATAAATTATACGGTAACAGAGAAGGATTTATTGGCTGTTATTTATGTTTTTAATAAATTTTGGCATTACATTACTAGGTATCCTACTTTTGTACACACTAGCCACGCAGCAATCGGGTATTTGATGAATAAACTTGTAGCTCTTGGGCGTATAACAATTATCCAAGTTTAGGTGTGACAAAGGACCCTTCCAAGACCTTTTACTTTCATGATGTGTTAAATTTCATTTTTAAAAGAACATTAATGAATACATTTGCATGTTGTAAAGAAGAGGAACATGAAAATCATCAACACATGAAAACATAAGACGTTGATAATGGAGTTCACCCAAGAGGGACTACGTCTCCAGGCCTCAGTGTCAAGATGGTGCAGGTCGCTGCATTAAGTGTTGTCAATAGTGGTGATGTACATAGAAGTGACGTCGATATCATACAAGGAAAAATTCCCTCACACGGGAGTGGCTCTAAGAGATGTCCCGCTATAGGAACTCTCAATCAAAAGACTCATATCAGTATGACATAAACTCATGCAAGATGAGTATCCCGCCAGCATGGCATAAAAGGGATCTCAAAGCAAACATGAATGGTGACACATGAGTATCCCATCAATATATAACAAGGAATCTCAAACATAACATGATGAATCATGACAACAAGTACATCACATAGGTGATTCCACGTCACATCAAGCAGGAATCATAAAAACAAGTAATAAACAAGATCTTGTATCAAGCATCAACAAGGATTTGTGCAACACAATGCATAGCAAAAGAAGTACATGAACACTGCATATACCTCACAACCAAAGGCCATCTGAAGAACTGGATGTCAAACTGCTGAAGTTGCTCCGACCATCGATCTCATTGCATCAATCGCATGACTGCTCACACATGGATGTTGACACCTGTATTCCACTTAGAAAAGTGGCTAAAGAATAGAATGAGAATGAGAAATCTAAAATGCACCATCAGATTTTTGGCATCGAATAGTGCAAAATTGACTATCCAAAATCTAAATTTTGAGAAGTTAAGAATCTGGGGCTTAAGGAACCTTTTAGATTCCCCCTAGATTCCTCAAAGATTTTTCTCCATGGGTGGACTAGAAATATGCAACTCCAAGGGCGAACCTGACTTCGCCATTGTGATCCCTACGGAAAACCATGAAAAATGATTGTAAACTTGACTATATTCCGACATGGAGAAAAATTACCTCCTTAGGAAAATTTCAAGGATCGTGGTTCTGCTCCCTTTTTTACAACAATCATGGTTCCAGATCCATACTGAACAGTGGTCGAAAAATACACAACTATGATGGAGAAATGAAGAGCGCCATCAAGTTCGTGGCATCGAGAAGCGTTGAATACATATAAAAAATTTCAAAATCTGACAACATGAAATTTCACCCCTCCTGCAAAATGTTGCTTCGAACTGCATGCACAATGTCCTCCTCTCTCGAAATTCGTGCCTGCTCCTAGTTCCTCCATCTGTCTCAAAATCTATGCAGGTGACGGTTAAACATTTTTCCAAGGCACCAAGGAATTCGGTTATGGCATAATGGTAAATTTAGAAAATCGTTGAGGAGGGGTCGGGTGGTCAAACCCCACCCCTCTCATTATAGTTGTTTTTTTTAAACCCAAAAATGTGTTTGAATGGGGGGTTGGGTCTGCATTAGGCGGCCAGCCCCCAAAACTCCTGTAACCATATCTCAAATGAGGGTGGCGCATTAAAGTTGATGGACCACCATTTTGTTGGTACGTATTAATGTTTTTGGGGTCGCCCGCTTAGGGGCTGGCCACATGAGCCGGGCAGGTTCAAGCCCCACTAGTCCCATATTATATGTGATATGGTGCGCGTTCAATGGTTTCTGGATGTGGGTCAGTTCCACCAAAGGTGGCCTGTGCCCACCCCATATAACATGTAACGGTTATGGTGCGTAGGTTGGGGGGGTGGTGGGATTGGTGGCCCCCACCCCCTTTATTTATTTATTTGTTTTGTTTTATTAATAATAAATGCATATTTTTAAAATTTGTTTTTTTAAGCTGTAGGAGTCAAATTAACGACCCCACAATTTCGCCCAAAATCTGACCCAGTTTGGCCGGAATCAAGTGATCAGAAAAAGTCCAAATTGTGGCCTCCTTAAGCCTTCCAAGTCATCAAAAATTCAACCCAACTTTGATTGCTTCTAACTTTCTCATCTGGATTTGGATTGACAAACCATTCACACCACTGTGATCAGGATGACAAGATCTATGCTCTGGTCCTAGTTAGAGCATAATCCATGTTAGAAAATTATATATTACAGATCAATGGAACACATAGAATATAGAAGAAATGTAAACATAGAAAACGCATAAAACAAGAGAGACACAGATATACGTGGTTCACCCAGTTTGGACTACGTCCACCCTGAACAGCCAGTCCTTCCTTTCTATTATCAAGCAAAATGAATAGACACAACCTACAGCAGATCCACTGTAATATCCTTTGTTTTCTCTCACAGCCTCGCCTCTTTGTTTCTCGCTCGAAGAATACACATCTCTTACACAGCCTCAATACAAAGCCCTCATACAAAAACAGGGAGTTGCCTTCGAGGGCAAAAAACCCTAAACTAAACATAAGTTCTACCATCAGATCATCCGCCTAATGAACGGCCCAGATTGACTAGAAATTACTATACTTTTACAAGGCAATTTTACATCTCTTTTTAGCTTCGGGGGCGTTGCCCCCGAAATCCCTGCTAGGGACCGCTGGCCCCCGGACCCCCCAGCTAGGGGGAATCGTCCCCCCAAACCCCCGGGGGGGACAACAACCCCCGCACCCCCCGCGTGGAGGGGTGTACAAACTTCTTGGGGTATACATCCAGCTGAAACAAAGACCTCTAAACAATCATGCTCCACACCCAACAATCTCCCACTTGGAGAATGATTGTAGCAACTCCACCACTGCTTCATTAGCTAGACAATGACTCCTATTTGGACTTGGTTGTTTCTCATCTTCATCATCATCCTTGAAGACCAATTGAAACTAAGCATATTCTCAGTTTCTCCCTAATTACAACTTTTGTTAGCATATCTGCAGGATTCTAGCTAGTGTGTATCTTTTCCAGCTTCAACTCTCCATCATCCAACACTGATCGCATGAAATGGTACTTGAGTTGTATGTGTTTAGTCCTGGAATGAAATGTTGAGTTCTTTGCAATATGAATGGCACTTTGGCTATCACTATATAACGTTCCCATATCATGCTTCTTGCCCAATTCACCCATAAACCTTTGTAACCAAATCATTTCTTTACTAGCCTCTGTAGCAGCAACATACTTTGCTTCTGTTGTTGAAAGTGCAACAACACTTTGGATTTTTGAAACCCAACTGAAAGCTGTTCCACCAACAGTGAATACATATCCTGTAGTGCTCCTCCTGTTATCTCTGTCACCTGCCATATCTGCATCAACATATCCCTGTAGAGAAATGTTTGAACCACCAAAGCATAATGCTTGATTTGTGGTACCTTTCAAATATCTAAGAATCCATTTCACTGCCATCCAATGTTCCTTTCCTACCTTCTTACAACTCCCACTGCATGTGCAATATCAGGGCTTGTGTAGACCATTGCATACATTAAGCTTCCAACTGTTGATGCATATGGAAATTTAGACATATAATCCATGTCTTCTTGGGTCTTTGGGCACATTTCCTTACTAAGTTTGGAATGGCTAGAAAAAGGTGTACTAACTGGTTTTGCATTTTGCATATTAAATCTTTTCAACACCTTTTGTATGTACTCATTCTGAGACAATGTTGATTTGTGATTTTTCCTGTCTCTAGTTATTCTCATACCAAGGATTGTTTTGCAGCTCCCAAATCCTTCATTGCAAATGAATTTGCCAATTTTCTTTTGAGCACATTTATTTCCTGCATGTTAGACCCTGCAACAAGCATGTCATCTACATACAATAACAATATAATATAGCTACCATCATTTTGCTTTTTTAGATAAACACAATCATCAGAGTGACATCTAGTATAACCTTGTTCAAACGTAAACTTGTCAAATTTTAGATACCACTACCTTGGAGCCTATTTTAAGCCATAAAAGCTCTTCTTCAACTTGCACACTAGTTTCTCCTTCCCTTTTACCTCATATCCTTGTGGCTGCTGCATATATATCTCTTCCTCCAAATCCCCATGGAGAAAGGTTGTCTTTACATCTAACTGCTCAAGATGAAAATCTTCAACTACTACTAGACTTAAAATAGTTCTGATTGAAGTCATTTTAACAACAAGAGAAAATATTTCATCAAAATCAATACCTTTCACCTGTGCAAACCCCTTCACCACAAGTCTAGCTTTGTACCTTTGTTTTCCTCCATCTTCTTCCTTCAGCCTGTAAATCCATTTATTCTTCAATGTAGTTTTTCCTGCAGGCAACCTGACTAAGTCCCAAGTTTGGTTATGCATTAAGGAGTCCATCTCTTCTTCCATGGCTACCTCCCACTTCTTCTTACTTTCAACCTGCATTGATTCTTCATAACGTTTGGGTTCACCAGAATCAGTCAACAATAAATAATATAATGAAGGAGAGTATCGTGCAAGGGGTATACTTATCCTGGTAGATCTTCTAACACCGCTTTCAGGTGTTTGGGGTGCCTCTTTCTGTTGTGATCGTTGTTGTTGTTGTGGTTGTTGATTATTATTATTTTCAGGCACCTTTACTTTTTCAGTGGTCTCATCAAGAACTGTGTATTCCTTGTTTTCTTTTTTCTGTTTCTTTTCCTGCAACTAATTCTTATACAAGACATTTTCATTGAATATTATATCTCTGCTCCTAATGATTTTGTGATTTTCATAATCATATAAGTCATAACCAACTTCATTAACACTATATCCAATAAAGGTACATTTCCTTGATTTTGGCTCAAGCTTTGTTCTATTTTCTTTATTAATATGGACAAAGGCCTCACAACCAAAAGGCTTTAAAAAAGAGTAGTTTACATTTTTTTCCTGTCCATGCTTCCTCTGGAACACCACCATCCAAGGAACTTGAAGGCCCTCTATTTATTAGATAAACAGTAGTATCTACATCATCTGCCCAAAATTGTAAAGGCAATCCTGCATGCAATCTCATGCCCCTTGCACGCTCCATGATTGTTCTATTCATCCTTTCTGACACAACATTTCTTGTGGTGTTCTTGGAACTGTCTTCTCTCTACGAATTCCATACTCTGAACAGTACCTATCAAACTATTTGCTACAATATTCGCCTCCATTATCTGATCTAAGACACTTCAATTTCTTTCTTGTCTCAATCTCAACCAAAGCTTTCCATTTCTTAAAAGTATCAAATACATCAAATTTATTCTTAATACAATAATCCAAGTTTTTCTAGTTGCATCATCAATAAAAGTAACATAATAACGAGAGCCATCGAGAGATGATACCTGAGCAGGTCCCCATACATTTGTATGCACAAGCTCTAATTTTTTCGCTCTTCTTTTCTTTCCCACTCTAAGAAATCTGACTCTCTTCTATTTTCCATAAATGCAATTCTCACAGAAGTCCAAATCAACATTCTTCAAACCCGGCAACAAATTCCTTGAGTAAAGAATCTTCATCCCCTTCTCACTCATGTGTCTGAGCCTATGATGCCATAATGCTACATCTGCTCCTTTGGAATTTAAATCATTAACAAAGTTAGAAATACCATTGCATAAATACAATGTACCAACCTTTTCTCCTTTTTCTATTACCAGGTCTCCTTTGGTGACCTTCCAATATTTTTCTATGAAAGTTGTCACACAACCTTCACCGCCTAACTGCCCTATTGAAATCATATTTTTCTTTAGATTTGGAACATGCCTTACCTCCTTTAGTAGCCATTAGTTTCCATTCTGTTGTTTTATAAGAACCTTACCCATTCTAACAGTTTTATAGGGTTTATCATCACCCAAATGGACTTGTCCAAAATCTCCTTGAACATAGTCATGAAAATATTTCTTATCAGATGTGGCGTGGAATGAGGCCCCTGAATCTACCACCCAGGAATCAGTAATATTTTCGAAAGAAAGAATCAAAGCATCTTGTAACACCTCACCTGTCACATTTGCTTCATGATTGTTTTCTTGTTGTGCATCTCCTTCTTTTCCCTTCTGAAATCTACAGTCTTTCTTCAGGTGTCCTTTATTTCCATATTTCCATCACACTATCCCTGATCTGGACTTGGATCTGCCTTTCCTTGATTTACTGTGATATCCTGAGCTCTTTCCTCTTTCCATTTTTCTTCCCCTAGACTCTGCACTCAAAGCATTACCCGATGTCTCACCAGAGCTTTT
>APFE031671948.1:158758-174284 GCA_000404065.3 Pinus taeda | reverse complement strand
TATATATATATATTTGTTACTACTCACTTATTTGTCTTTTTGCAGGAGTTACTATTGAGGTGCACTAATTGAGGAGCTGAAAAATTTCTTGAGTAATTGGGACAGTCACTCCACTGATACTGATCCTCTTGAAAAAAATTCGAAGCAATGCTTGTTGTTACTCCCAAAAAAATTTAAGTATCGAATGTTGTTACTCCTGGGGTGATGTTACTCCATTGTTGTTGCTATTCCACTATTTTTGTTACTCTCGAAATATTTTCTAAGTATCGGATGTTGTTACTCTTCGAGTGTTGTTACTCCTCGGATGCTATTACTCCTCAGATGTTGTTACTCCTTGGATGATGTTACTCCTCGGATGTTATTACTCCTCAGATGTTGTTACTTCACCGATGTTGTTACTCCTCGAATGTTGTTACTCCTTGGGTGTTGTTACTCCCTGGATGTTGTTACTCCTTGGGTGATGTTACTCCTCAGATGTTGTTTCTCCGTCAATGCTATTACTCCTCGGATGTTGCTACTCCACCGATGTTGTTACTCCTGAAAATTTCTAAGTGTTGGATGTTGCTAATCTTTGGATGTTGTTACTTTGTTGTTACTCTGCCAACTGTCACTTCCCTCAGGTAGGTTTCTAGGTACGTCTCTGTTGACTTTTATGGATTTAATTAAATATTCCATGGACAAGACAATTGACATGTTGTGGATGGATATTTATAAGTTAGGGGGTGTCATCATAATTAAACGACGGTGTAATTAAATCGCACTAGTGATTAATCCATCACCGTCATTAAACCTTGTGCTGACGGTACGCTCCACAATCTTCATCATTAAACCTTGTGCCAATAGTACGCTCCACGATCTTCATCATTATTTCGCATAATCATTGGCATGCGTTGGGATTTTAAACATGTACCAATTAGTCCCTTCTAATTAATGCGGAATAATTACCACACCATTCACCATACTCACCATAATTCGTCATGATTTTCTTCACTTCCCGAGAAATCACCTACTGCTTTATCATCGTTCCATCTCATTCAATTTTGTTTTACCATGTTGTTACTGCAAAGAAGTTGGTTGTTGTCACTCCTCCCAATTGTCTGTTGCGTCCGAAGTGTTGTTACAATCTCTACAGGATGGGTGGACTGGTTGTTCCCAAATAGATAAGGATGTTGAAATGAGTAGGGGTGTCACACAAGAACCACCACCAACTCAGTCATGGCAAGAAAATGTCGAAGATATGAACCCTGAGGTTGATGTGTCCCCACAAGAACCAGTGTTGACCATAGGACAAGAGGAAACACATGAAGAAGGCTCGACTCAATTGATAAATGAATGTGATGGAGAAAAAAACCTAGAGGTAGCAGACGGGACTGGTATAGACCAGGTGGAGAATATCGCCCACTCTCCTTTTTAGGCCACAATTCTAAGAGGAGTGAGAAGGATTTCTTCCCCCCATTGTTTAACATGATAAATCAATGTTCCTCCTGTATTGAAGTTCGTCAGCTCGAAGGAGGGTGCAGCCATTGTTGGCTCATCACTTGCATATTCTTGACAAGGGCTCCCTGAAGGACAGGCTAAAAAAGAAATTTTTGCAAAAGGATTAGAGCAAAGGGTGGTTGACAAAGGCATTGTCCATGCGACAAATTTTCCTGAATTGAGAAGAGTTGAGGAAGAGATTGCTCTCAAGGACATAAAACTAAGTAAGGAAGACCTGGTAAGGGAGCCAGTTGATGCCTTTAATGGAAATCCACCGCTTTTTGAACCAGCTGCGAGGTTGGGAAATGAATTTACTATTAAACAAGAGTGGATAGAACAGTGTGAGAAGAGGAGCCACCTCTCAAAGAAAGGTATCAACTTCAGTTCGGATAAACCATGTGACTAAAGATGGAGGCTCAAAAGTTGAGAAAGTAGGTATCTTGGCTAAAGAAGAAGACAAGGAAGTATAAACATGAGGTTGTAAAGCCCAAGGTTGAGGTATCCTCAATATCTATCCAAACAGAAGATGTTCCCACAACTTCTGCTACTACACAGACTAGTCCTATGGAACAGTTGTTCAAGGCCCGAGAATTCTTCCTAGCTACTAAAATGAAAAAATGGGAATCTGTCGTGAATGAACAAAAGAAGAAGATGAAGACGGTTCAAGAATAGGTTGTTGAGATCATTACCGGGTCTGTAGACCAGTTAGATAAAGCAAGGCAAAGGTAAGAGAAACAGCAGAAAAAGATCAAGGACTTAGAAGGGTAGGTGCACGTGTTAAAGGCAGATAAGGAACAAATGTTTACCCTGGCATAGCAGGTAATGGCCTGTCGACCTCCTACCCATAGTTACACTTTGTTTCTTCATGAACAATTATTTTTCTTCTCCCTGGAAAGAATTTACAAAGAGATCATCCATGAGATTAAGGATCTAATACAGTTCTTTCGCATCATAATCCATGATATCGTGAGCCATCACTTGATGTGTGAACTCTACATGCATGGTTATTTCTTGAGGGATGACGAGACCTTCAATCCAGTTCCATTCATGGGAGATGTTCACGTGAGAGCCTTCACCTCCTACACTATTAATCAGATTAAATGGAGGAAGGCTTGTGATACTTTTGAAGGAAATCAAGCTACAAAGCCACTGATGATAAGGAGGAAGAATGGTCACTCAGTGACTATTTATAACAAGCACTCCACCTTTCTACAAATTGAGGGATCTAAGGAACGAATGTTGGCAACACAGAAATGGTGTGATGACCTTTGTGTCAAGTAGATAGTCACTTTTCAGGACGAAGCCCTTGAAAGTCACCAAAGGAGATAGATGATGTCATCATCAGCTGTCAGAAACTGGGAGCCCTTTGGAGCACCCAATTTTGCTCGAGCATTAGAAAGAGTACCACATTTTGTTGCATGCATTCAGACCTGTGAGGTCCGGTGGATGGGGCTGAGGTTTCATTTTCCCCTCATTTTGTTGCCAGTATAGCATTACACTCCGGCATATAATGTGAGCAATGATTGGTGGAAGGATGTCCTTATGATAGAAGGATATAAACCTTCGAGGACAGAGATGGCCAAAGAATACGACCTTGCTCAGCTTCATGCTGACCACAGCCAGTCCAACCTAGATCGGAACAGATGGCGAGCTGAACAAGGACATGCAGAAAGACTAGTTGGGGGGAGATGTTGGGTACCAAATTTGCATGCTTTTTTCCTCCATTTTTACTCTCTGTCTCACTCCTTTGTATCCTTTATATTCACTAATTTCTCTAAATGCACAAAGTAAACCCTCTTCGACTATCTTCCTAGAATGTTTAATTAATGAAGTACTAGTTACGAAGATTTTACCCATGCGAGTTACTAGTTTTGTCATTTCCACAGATTTGGTGGTCAAAGGTCACATATGAAAATCACATAAGTAACTCCGAGCTTGCAGTGCCATTTTGGTAATGTTGTAACAACATAACAGATTTCAAGCCATTCCAGACCTTTCTTGTTCTCTCTCTCTCAGCAACTAGTTGGTCGTTCCAACAAATGTATATTTGTAGACATTAGCTGCCAGATTGGGAGAACGATTTTCTCTGAATATTTGTATAAGAAGGGTTTCAATGCTATGAATCGAGTTAGCCATGCAAGGGACTGATATTGTCACAGAAGACTGTTAATTAATTGAATTCAAGTTATTTTATTGTTCTCTCTATAAGTTGTGAGTCCATCACAGCCCTGATCAGAGAGTTGGGCCAACTCTTCTAATCAGGTGCTGCATTATTTCTGTGTGTTGTTATTTTGTTTATGTTGGTTTATTTTGATTGTTGTTACAGTACCTTACTTAATTGATGTGAATTCTTTTATAATTCTGCAATCTATTCTTATTTATTGTCACAGTATTTCTAATTAATTAAGTTATTGAATCTAGGATTGGTGATTGGATTATGTCATTGCTACCTGCATATATTTTGCATGTTACCTTGAAATAATATACACACCCAGATTGATAAATTAAATGTAGAAAAGGGTTGAATTTTTATTCACACTCGAACACCAACAACTATCATGGAGACATGAAGCAGATCATGGGCCAAGATAGAAAGAAGAAATTGCATGATGATTCCAATATTGATCCAAGACCCTTAAGAGGGTGAAGATAAGAAAAAAAGTGGATCCTTCGTGAATATGAAGCATAGATCATATCTACCTTCAACAATGAAAAATGAAGCAGCAATAAATACATCTTGGCATTTCCACCTCATCATGAAGTCCATTTCATCATTGTCAAGTTGTAACTTGTACATGTGTCATCATAATAGTAAATATGTGTCCATGTGTCATGCCACATCCTCATGTGGAATGTAATGATGTATTTTCAAGGAATATGACAAAATGTAATGGGTGGAAGTCCAAGAATCATATGTGGAATATGAAAATCCACATAGTCCTATATGGACAAAAGATTCTTTAGGAGAAGTCCAAAAGTCACATAGAGAATACCATAGGTCATTAGAAGTTCAAGATTTATTTAGAAGTCCAAAGAACATATTGGAAGTCCTAGATTCATGAGGATAGTTCAAGAGTCATGAGGATATGAAAGGTCATTCTTCTTGTTATAAAATCAACCTCATAACTCAAGCAGGGGATTTTGGGAGGCTTAAGATTTGGAGAGCTAGTCTTGGCTTCTCTTACTTGGCATAGAAGAGAAAAAATATTCTTTAGAGAAGCAAGAAGTGACTTAATGTTCCACTACTGGAACTAGTACCTTAGCATTGCAATTGTGTACTTGGATCATTCACCTAATTGAAACTCAATGATCCAAAACATATTCATGCATGTATCGTGAATGTTTAGGACTATCCTTGAGATGTTTACGGGATATGTTGTGTTCATATCTACTGGATAAATTGAACTATTTTGGTAGCTTTGGTACCCATCTTGTTGAATGTGTGTTTTATTCACTTTAACTATCATTATGTGAACTATTTTTCTAATGAATATTTTCATGCTCTCGCGTGTCTCTCTTGGATTAATATTATTACTTCCTTCTAGAGGCTCACTCTCGTCTCCCACTCATAAAGGTATCCTTTTACAATTTGTAATTGGTGCTTCACAGTGTCAACTTGTTTTTTCAAGGTTTATGTATATAATCTCTTATGTTATCTATTGAAACCAAGGCTAACCTTAAGTTATGGTGGTTGGGTCGATACTCTAGATGGGGCTTCTACTGCAAACTGTGTGAGGTCTAATTGGGACTTCACATCGAGGAGAACCCATATATGTTGGTGGTATCCAGCACCACCAATATATTGCAATTTTTTAGTTTCAATTGAGCTTCTTCCCCAAATCTTATCCTCGTCGAGGCCCTGATCTCAGAATAAGGAGTCAATAAGGGATGAAGGATCCCTAAATTGATACTTTAACCAGAAAATTTGGAGGTAAATTTTATTATTGCAAAAACTAATTTGAAATATTTAAATCAAATGTACAAAAAAAATTGAAGTGTGAAATAAATGACTAAACTAGATAACAATTGCAAGACACAAGTAAATTGCAAGTGTGTAGATTGTATGAGGTAAAAATTTAACACAACTACTCTAATGATGATTATGCTACATTATTTATTTCAACCAACAATAAAAACCATTCAAGAAACACAATAAGGACTTTCCCAGATGGGGAAGGGGGGATGCCTAGGAGAAAATTCCTAAACTCCCAAGAAAATGAAAGAGATAATTTACAATGTATCCCTTCAGGAAATGGATTTGTAGAGATTCTTTGGAGAGAGTTTCCAATATGACCCTCAAGGGGATCAAATACTCTTTTCCACAGACTTATAGCAAGTTAGAATCAATCTATGTTACAATTGGATTTTATGTTCAAGGTCTCTTTTCAAAATTACAATGGATTACAAGAGGACCTTTTGGCAATCCAAAAGAGAAACCTTTTCTACAAATTTCAAATGGTTTCCTTGGAATTATATTTAGGTGGAAGAAGGCCTTTAAAGGGGTTTTAAAAATTTCAAAAGGAAGTTTTCAATCATCTAAACAAAGGTAAATTTTTGAGATTTATGTTCTTCCACATGCACTCCTTTCAAACTGTCAAAAGTTTACCAAAAATCAGTACACAAATTAGTAAGGAAACACTCAAAGAAAGATGATCTGAACCTATTAAAATTGATATCTTATAAAAGGAGAAATATAAGTCTAAAATATCATACTTTAATGGTGTGTTTCTAATGAATGACCCAATAAACTTCGTCCTTATTGGAAAAATAGAATGTTATTACAAAAACAATCCAAGTTTAAGCATATGTGCCTGATTTTCGTAATGAAAAATTAAGGAAAAAAATCAACAAGTTTAATGTTTGCAAATAAAGTAGATGAGAGTGAGTCTTGATGGCTCTAATATTCAAGGCTTGGTTTAATCCACCAAAGCTACTCCTCTTGAAACTTATGGTCTACAAAATAAACCAACAGACAATACAAAGTACTAGATACCAAAACAAATTATGGATATATGCAATACTAGTACCAAATCTTCACTGAAGTTTATAGTAAATTGTAGATAAATTATATGATATTTTTTGCTCTAAAATAGTCAAAACAACGTAGTTGCATTGGCTCTTTTTTGCTGATTTGTGACTATTTGGATTGCCACGAGTTCAAGCCTTTAGTCTACTAGATATCTAGTAAAGCACTTCAAGGTGGAACCAAGAATTATGATAGAATTTTATGAGAAATAAATGAGAGATGTTGGGTTCTTTGAAAGCGCTTCGATAGCCTTTTGAAATCTCCTTTAGAATACTTTGAAATTCAATTGATCCAGGTGGGAATAATGTTTCACAAATGTGCTTGAAGATGGTTGATCCAACCTAGTTTTCTCAACCTTCAAACAAGAGGAACCTATAAAACTCTTAAGATCTTTCCAAACGAATTAGTAGCATAGATATAGATTGCATAATGAAATAAATAAAAATTATATTCAACCATGAAATACATTTAATATTAAATAATAGGATGCAAACTAGCAAGAAGATAGCAAGAAATTGTTATATTCTCCTTTGGACAAAAATGTCCCTATCAATTCCTAAGCTACAAACTTGAATAAATGAAGTAAAAACCAACAAGGTTGCCTCATGGAACACCAAGAAAACCACACAAAATCACATGATCATGGACCTCCAAAGTATTTTTTATTAATAACAAGAAGTGAGACAAAATTACAGCATACTTTTCCCAAGCTCTCCAAGTTTCCAACTCCCAAAATGAGAGAAAATGAGAACAATATATAGAATTTTTTTGAGGCATAAGAGACCCAATGAATTTACTAAATATTGTTGATTTGATAGACTATCAAGTGGAAGTATATTCTCTCTATTTTCCTGAGTGTATAACCCCTTAATTTGTTTCTTATCAGTCCCAAAATCTGGATGAGTATGGTTGTCATAATTAACCCCAAATTTGTTGTCATACCAATCCTAATTTAGCTCCTCTTTTTGGTTGTGAATGGCCCTAAAGAATTTGGATTTGGTCGCTCTTTTTAACTATTCAAAGGGTAAATTCGCCCCCCTATGTGGTAGCCAATGTTTTCCCAAATTTGTAGGCCCACTTAGCATTCCAAATTAGCTCCTTAACTCCATTTTGATGCCACATCACTTGAGTTGATTTTTTGACTTGGAAATATGATTTTTGTGTTCTCACATATTATGTTTTTGCAATTTACTTGCCTTTTCATCCTCAACTTTGGGAAAATTGGGTTTTCAAGGAGGGGTAATTATATTTTTACCCCAAAGTGGGTCTTTTGAGCATGAATTTTTAGCTCTTATACGCCACCAACATTTTCTAAGGTCACTTATTTACATCATTACATCGAAAATTAATTTAAAATATTATTTTGTGGGAATTTTTATTATTTAAACAAAAATCCTAGAAGACCTAGTCAAATTTCGCGACACTTTAAATATGACCTAGCATGGAAATATACATTTAATCTAGACATTAGGATAGACTTAAGGCCCAATCATCAAGCTGCAGAGCTTTTTGAGGTATGTGAGTGAAAAAACTCAGCTAATTATTCATCGTTGAAAGGTGAGAATAATTAGGTAAGTGAAAAAAAATACTTTAGAGTGGACTCGCTTGATGATCGAGTCCCAAGTCACCTAAGCTTGTTAGAAAAATTCATCATGCTAGTGACATTTAATATAATTCCCTATAGGTTTGCAGAATTTAAGAGAGAGAGAATGTAGACAGAAGAGAGATAAAGTGGGCATAGGTACCAAGTCGACTTCTATCTTGAAAAACAAATCTAAGTACCTCCTCCATTGGGAAATGGGGACTTCGTTCCCTACCATGTGCATATGAGCAGGTAACATTTGGCTCCACATGGGGATGTGTGCTTGATCTTCAGGAGAGCATGCAAGAATCTAGAATATGCAATACACAAACATCTTGCCACATAAACATTAAAACCACATGTACCACACAAAGTCATTATTATTGTATTAGAAAAAATAAAACAAAGATGTTAAACTAGAAATACCAAAATGAAATGTTGAAAGTAAAGGAGCGAAGGAAAATAAGGGATAGAAATACATACAAAAATTCCCCTTGGGCATCCCCGATGGGGGTGATGTCCTTGCAACATGTGGAGGAGGAGCCTCATGTGTGAATACAGGTGGAGTGGGGGTGAGGGACGATCCTTTCGGTCCCTTCACCAAAGCGCATGTAATGGGAGGAGTAATATCAGCAGGTTGGAAACTCGTGCGAGTATTAACATCGTGTTGAAGTTTGGGGGTGGTGAGCGGTTAAGGCATGCAAATATGAGGGAGCTCGAAATTCATATCCGTGCTCTGGTCTGGTGTTGGACCTCGCAGTGGCCTCCAAGTTGAAAACGAAAGTGTCATAGGAGGTTATTTGGTAGGAGTGATCTGTGTGTACTCGCCCTAGGCATTTGTTGGAGCAGTTTGTCAAGATAGACCTTGTTACAAAGCCTCTTTGTTATTATCTGCATGCATAAGGACTGGAAGCCAGCGAGACGAGACCTCTTCCATTCCATTTCCTGTTGGCTTATCGTAAGCCTGTTTTCTTGAGCTAGAAGTGGAATCTAGAACCAGTAGTATAGGAAAGTTTGTGGGTGGTGCCAGAAAACTAGTTTCAATTTCCAATTTCGTGACCCCCGATGTGGGCGTGACAGTGTTTGGCAAATTAGTGTGTGATCTCTGCGAGGCAAATTCGGAGCGTTGTTGTCACCCTAGGGGAAGTTGTGCTCAAGCACTGGCTACTTTTTCTTCATCTTTATTTCAATTATTTGTGCTAGTGTGGTGGGCAGCAGTATTTAGTTTATCTGGTGGTGGTGGTCTTTTTTAGCTAGTGGGTTGTGGTATTGTGTTTCTCTTGTGTTGTAGGTGGTGGCATTTGGTTCCTCTGACGGTGGTGTTTGGTTTCTCTAATAGGGGGTTTAGCCTATCTATTTTGAAAATGATGGCTAGCCATCTCTAAGAATTATGAAACCCCCTATGTGGTGTGGTTGTGCCCCTTCCCCAACCACCCTTGGCCCTGTGGGTGTGGCGGACTCGGCAATTTCCACTGGGGCTCCCTGCTAGGGTGGCAAGACCACTAGATAGGCGCGGCTGGCTAGTGTGGGAGCGCGTGGAGGCTATGGAGGAGGTAAACAAGGTGCTAGTTGGGGTGGCAGTACATGGGTTCAGAAGTCGAGTCATCAGGGTGGAGGAACTCGGGGTGGCAAGGGAAATCGTGGATCTGGTCGAGACGAAGTGAATGAAGGGTATGGTATCTAGCATTGCTTCTTGGAGAAATTTCTAGCACTTATAAATAGCCCGATGGAAATAGTGGACACAACTGAGATATTCTGTCGTGAGGAGCATGCAGAGAAGATGCAAACATCGCACCGAATGCACTATTTTCAATGCCAAGTCTACGAGAGAATGGTGGTGGTTTAGCGAGGCCAAAATCAACTAATCGAGAAAGTATAAAATTTGGAGACTTTTCTAGCGCAATTTGAAGGGCACATTCAATGTGACTTTCTTCCTCCACCTCCTCCAGGAACAACCCCGAAAAACCCTGCCTCCATCACGTCGAATGACTAGTATGCTCTTTAGTGTTTTTTATGTTTTATCTGTATTTTGGTGCCTCTCGCCCTACCATTTATGGACTATGTCCCTAGTTTCCCTTTTGTATTTTTATCATATGGTGCAAATTTTGGTCCAAAAACCCAGTTGGGGTGAGGCCACATGTTTTTTGAACCATCGAATGTACTCCTCTTTCCCTATATGAATAGAAAAATGACTTACAAAAAAATGCCTCTTGGGCATCACATGTTTTCAATGAAGTCCACCTTGAGAACATGCCTACTCACAAGCAGATCCATAGGTTCCTTTTCTAATTTGTCTTATCCCATTCTCACTAATTTGGGACCTTGACTCACCCCCTATTCTTTTGTTTGTATTTATAAAAACTATTTTCCCCCTTTCTCTTTCTATGATGATTTCCAACCTGATGATGATCTGTTATGTTCAATGTTGGTGGTTTGGAATTATTTTTATTTTAGTTTTATGTTTTTTTGTTGTTTTCTGTGCAAGTTGATGTGATGATGCAACCATGGTGAATTCCTCTGCCTTGTCTACCTTGCGTTCTAATTATATTGATGTTGATGAAAGAATTGATGTATCAAAGTGTTCTGAGGAATTCCCGGCTTCTTCACTCTTAATCTGATCTACCATAGGAGTTACAAAATTTGTCAAGACTACATAAATCCCAGGCTTATATTTTGAAAAATCAGAAACTCGAATCCTATTGCAGCAACTTGAAATATTATCCTAATTGATATTTTAATTAAAATTTTAATTATTGTTTCCTGCATCAAATATTGAATAACTCACACTGCAACCTACACAAATAAAAATGTGGAAGAATAAATGCTAGAAAAAATTCTAGTGCACATACAAATTACATAGTTATTTTTAGACTAATGTCCTCGAAAAAACACAACTTGGGAAAACCTGTGCAGTAGTGAGGGTTTTATTTTATTATGCAACAGTGAAATCTGAGTACATCTATGGATGCCCAACTGTAAATCCAAACAGAAAGAAAATCTCATAGAGATATTCCCTAAGAAACCCTAACACTCGCACTTCTTGTACTTGTGTTATCTGCACTTGGGTGTTCCTACACTTGTGCATTCTTGCACTAGCATTCCTACACTAGCATTCCTACACTCGCATGTTCCTGCACTTGTGTTCTTGTACTTGGAATAACTCAGCCTCTTGCTACTACCTCTCCATATCTGGAAATCTTCCTCTAGATCAATGTCCTTGTACCTCACTGACACTGCGTCCCTCTCTGGCTCGAACTCTACTATTGCTAGCTCGATATGCACAAGGAACTGATGCTTAAGTGTTCTGTCCAAGTAATCCTCTGTTGGGACTCCAACAGCCAAGATTAAATCTTAACTGATGGCTAGGATTAACTTGAATTTGATCCATGTGAGTTTCCAGATCATTCACACCTTGAATTAATTAACCATATTCCCTAAGTTTAGACTTCGAAAATATTAAAAAATCGATTAATAATCTAATTAAGTCATTTCTAAGCAGAATTTTCAAAATTGATTTTTGTGCTTTGGAGATCTCATGTATTCTAGCCTCTCCACAAAATTTTAATGTTATAAAACATTTGATGCTACAAAAACTAACACTCCCTCTTAGTGATGAATGTGTTCTAGTGCCCTACTGCACATCATATGACATCACCTTGTCTCTGCTTCATCTCCTATCACGTTCTTGATGTATGGCACTGCTACCCACCAACCACTACACAACTCTAATATTCCATGCATCTATGTTGCTGCTGACCTTGTTGAACTATTTCCAACACATCATCTGCACTGCAATTCCCTGTCATTTGTTGTTGATTCAACTGCAACAACTGCAACTGAGAAGCATCTTAAATATTGAATCAATTGTGATTAGTATGATGCATCTATCACCCAAGTCCTAAATGCTACTAGTATCTTCGATATCACTGAAGAATCTGCGCTAGTGTTGACTCTGCACTATGCCACTTGCACTGCTGCCAACTCTGCACTGTTTTCAACTTTGAACTAGACTCCACATCTATCACTCTAGCATATGATTGCATCTACTACCACTGATCCATCCTGCTACTAAATATTCGGGGGCCCCGTATCAATGTATTGATACATGAGGTGGACCTCCTCAAGAATCCTTCCCATTTGTAGCACTTTGGGGCTATAGCACTAAGTATCCCCACCTCACTCGTGTAGGTATATTAGCAAACATAGAAAAATATGATCTAATCATATTATTGTTGCTATTTCTCTGCCAATGCTTCTTCACTACTACTGCAACTCCTACAATAATGAGTCTGATCTCCCCAGATCCTGAAGCACTAGCTTTCATAAGGATACTCCCTATGAAACTAGACTCCCTCTGAGTCTCGATCTCCCAATGGGAAATCTCTCTGCTTCCTCATGGCAACTCACATTGTCCTCCTACTATTGGGTGTGGAGCCTGATTATCTTTTGTATTCAAAGGTCTAAGTCAGATGTATACCCCAGAAGATTATACACCCCTCCATGCGGGGAAGTGCGGGAGGGACTTGTTCCCCCCACAGGGGTTCAGGGGGGCCAATCCCCCCTAGCTGGGGGGTCCGGGGGCTAGTGGTCCCCTGGCGGGGGTTCAAGCGCAGCACCCCCGAAGCTAAAAATAGATGTAAAATTTCCTTGTAAAAGTATAGTAATTTCTAGTCAATCTGGATCGTTCATTAGGCGGATGATCTGATGATAGAAGTTATGTTTAGTTTAGGGTTTTTTGCCCTACAAGGCAACCCCTCACTATATATGAGGGAATTGTATTGCGTTTATGCAGATTTGTATTCGGAGTGAGGAAAAGGGAGGAGATTGAGAGCAAAGAGGGAGTTACGGTGAATCTACTATAGGTTGTATCTCTTAAGTTCGCTGGATAATATAATCAAATAAGGACTGGTTGTTTCTCCGTGGACGTAGCCCAAACTGGGTGAACCACGTATATTTGTGTTTCTCTTGTTTTATTCATTTTCTGTGTTTATATTTCTGCAATATTTTATGTGCTCCATTGCTCTGTAATATATAATTTTCTAACAACTGGTATCAAAGCCGAAGGTCTATTTGGCTGAACTCGCAGGAGAGAAGGGTTCCTGGTTCGAGTGGGAGCAATGGTGGAAGATGGTAGGTTTAGGGTCGAAAAATTCAACGGCCATAACTACCAGTTGTGGAAGATGCAGATGGATGATTATCTGTATCAAAGAGATCTGTACCTTCCATTGAGCGGAAATACAAAGAAGCCAACGAGTATGACAGACACAGAATGGGATATTCTCGACAGAAAGGCACTTGGAACAATACGACTCTACCTAGTGGAGTCGGTAGCATTTAATATTTCAAAGGAAACAACAACAAAGGGTTTAATGTCGGCATTAGCCAAACTATATGAAAAACCCTCAGCCTCAAATAAGGTATTTCTTATGAAGTGTTTATTTAATATGAAGATTCCATAAGGTGGATCTGTTGCTGATCATTTAAATGATTTTAATACAGTTACAAGTTAGTTAATTTCTTTAGGGGTAACTTTTGATGATGAAGTTAGGGCTCTGTTATTTCTGTGCTCATTGCCAGAAAGTTGGAATGGTTTAGTTATGGCCATTAGTAACTCTATCTCTAGATCTAGTACTTTAAAGTTTGATGATGTTGTTGGGGAAATCCTTAGCGAGCAAACGCGACGAAAAAGCTTCAGTGAGACATCAGGTAATGCTTTGACTGCAGAGACTAGGGGAAGAAAAATGGAAAGAGGAAAGAGCCTTGGATATCGTAGTAAGTCAAGAAAAGGCAGATCCAAGTCCAGATCGGGGATAGTGTGCTGGAAATACGAGAAGAAAGGACACCTGAAGAAAGATTGCAAGTCTCGGAATGGAAAAGAAGGAGACGTGAAGCAAGAAACTAATCATGAAGTGAACGTAACAGGTGATGTGTTGCAAGATGCTTTGATTCTTTCATTAGAAAATATTATTGATGCCTAGGTGGTAGATTCAGGGGTGTCATTCCATGCCACACTCGATAAAAAACATTTTCATGATTATGTTCAAGGAGATTTTGGACAGGTTCGATTGGGTGATGATAAACCTTGTAAAATCATTGGAATGGGTACAATTTTCATAAAACAACAGAATGGAAATAAATGGCTATTGAAGGAGGTAAGGCATGTTCCAGGTCCAAAGAAAAATCTGATTTCAATAGGGCATTTGGGAGGTGAAGGTTGCGTAAGTACTTTCATAGATAAAACCTAGAAGGTCACTAAAGGATCCTTGGTAATAGCGAAAGGAGGAAAGGTTGGTACATTGTATTTATGCAATGGTATTTCTAATTTTGTTAATGCTTTAACCTCTACAGGAGAAGATATGGCATTGCGGCATCATAGGCTCAGGCACATGAGTGAGAAGGGGATGCATATTCTTCACTCAAGAAATTTGTTGCCAGGTTAGAAGCATGTTGATTTAAAATTTTGTGAAAATTGTGTTTATGGAAAACATAAGAGAGTTAGATTCCTTAGAGTTGGGAAAGAAATGAAGAGCGAAAAATTAGAGCTTGTGCATGCAAATGTATGGGGACCTGATCAGGTATCATCTCTTGGTGGCTCTCGTTATTATGTTACTTTTATTGATGATGCAACCAGAAAAACATGAATTTATTGTATTCGAAATAAATCTGATGTATTTGATACTATCAAGAAATGGAAAGCTTTGGTTGAAAATGAGACAAGGAAAAGGTTGAAGTGTCTCAGATCAGATAATGGAGGTGAATATTGCAGCAAAGAGTTTGATAGGTACTGTTTAGAGAATGGAATTCACATAGAGAAGACAGTTCAAGGAACACCACAAGAAAAATGGTGTGTCAGAAAGGATGAATAGGACAATCATGGAGCGTGCAAGGTGCATGAGATTGCATGCAGGACTGCCTTTACAATTTTGGGCAGATGCTGTAGACATTGTTGTTTATCTAATAAACAAATGGCCTTCAAGTTCCTTGGATGGTGGTATTCCAGAGGAGGCATGGACAGGTAAAAAGGTAAACTAC
Organism: Pinus taeda; assembly: GCA_000404065.3. Taxonomy (NCBI): domain Eukaryota; kingdom Viridiplantae; phylum Streptophyta; class Pinopsida; order Pinales; family Pinaceae; genus Pinus; species Pinus taeda. The sequence goes on along the minus strand of APFE031671948.1, from coordinate 159,168 downwards.
TCATTTTTAAAGACTTTTAGTTGTGAAGCCTTTGTCCACATTAATATAAAGAATAATAGAACAAAGCTTGAGGCAAAATCAAAGAAATGTACCTTTATTGGATATGGTGTTAATGATTTTGGTTATCGCTTATATGATTATGAAAATCACAAAATCATTAGGAGCAAAGATGTAATATTCAATGAAAAGGTCTTGTATAAGAATCAGTAGCAGGAAAAGAAACAGGAAAAGAAAACAAAGAATACACAGTGCTTGATGATATCGCAAGAAAAGTGATGGTGCCTGAAAATCATAATGATCAACAGCTAGAACAAGAAGCACAACAGCAACAAGCACCTCAAACACCTGAAAGTGGTGTTAGAAGATCTACCAGGATAAGTAGACCCCCTGAACGATACTCTCCTTCATTA
>APFE031671948.1:135238-158738 GCA_000404065.3 Pinus taeda | reverse complement strand
CAGAATGTTATGAAGAAGCAGTGTAGGTAGAAACCAGGAAGAAGTGGGAGCAAGCCATGAAAGAAGAGATGGACTCCTTAGCACATCACCAGACTTGGGACTTAGTCAGGTTGCCTGCAGGTAAAACAGAATTGTAGAATAAATGGGTTTACAAGTTGAAGGAAGAAGATGGAGGTAGAAAAAGGTATAAAGTTAGACTTGTGGTCAAAGGTTTTGCACAAAAAAAGGCTATAGACTTTGTGAGATATTTTCTCCTGTTGTGAAAATGACTTCAATCAAAACTATTCTAAGTCTAGTAGCTGCTGAATATTTACATCTTGAGAAGTTAGATGTAAAGACAACCTTTCTCCATGGGGATTTGGAGGAAGAGATATATATGCAGCAGCCACAAGGATATGAGGTAAAAGGGAAGGAGAAACTAGTGTGTAGGTTGAAGAAAAGCTTGTATGGCTTAAAATAGGCTCCAAGGCAGTGGTATCTAAAATTTGATAGGTTTATGTCTGAACAAGGTTATACTAAATGTCACTCTGACCATTGTGTTTATCTCAAAAGGAAAAATGATGGCAGCTATATTATATTGTTATTGTATGTAGATGAATCTTGTTGCAGGTTCTAACAAATGCAGGAAATAAATGGCTCAAAAGAAAAATTGGCAAATTCATTTGCAATGAAGGATCTGGTGCTAAAAACAAATCCTGGTCATGAGAATAACTAGCAGATAGGAAGATTCACCAAATTAAACATTGGCTCAAAGTGGAGTACAGATAGAAAGGTGTTGAAAAGGTTTAATATGCAGAATGCAAACCTTTAGTATACCTTTCGGCTAGCCATTCAAATTAAGTAAGGACGGCATGTCCCAAGACTCAGAAGAAAATGGCTCATATGTCTAAAGTTATATGCAACCGAGTTGGAAGCTTAATGTCTGCAATGGTCTGCACAGCCTGATATTGCACATGGAATGGAGTTGTAAGTAGGTAACATGAACAATCTAGGAAATAAATTTGGATGGGAAGCGAAAGTGGGATTCTCAGGCTATTTGAAGGTAAAAATCAAGAATAATGCTTGGGTGGTTCAAACATTGCTCTAACAGGGATATGTTGATGCAGATATGGCAGGTGACAGAGATAACAGGAGGATCACTACAGGATATGTATTTACTATAGGTGGAACAGCTGTCAGTTGGGTTTCAAAAATCCAAAGTGTTGTTGCACTCTCAACAACAGAAATAGAGTATGTTGCTGCTACAGAGGCTAGTAACGAAATGATTTGGTTACAAAGGTTTTTGGATGAATCGGGTAAGAAGTAGGACTTGGGCAGGTTATACAATGACAGCCAAAGTGCCATACATCTTGCAAAGAACTCTGCATTTCATTCCAAGACTAAGCATATACAGCTCAAGTACCATTTCATATAGTCAGCATTGGAAGATGGACAGTTGAAGCTAGAAAAGATACACACTAGCCAGAATCTTGCAAATATGTTAACAAAAGTTGTAACTAGGGAGAAACTGAGAATCTGCTTAGTTTCAATTGGTCTTCAAGTATGATGAAGAAGATGAGAAACAGTTAGGTCCAAAGTGGAGTCATTGTCTAGCAAATGAAGCAGCGGTGGAGTTGCTATAATCAGTCTCTAAGCGGGAGATTACTGGGTGTAGAGCCTGATTATCTTCTGTATTCAAAGGTATCGTTGCATTGGACCCCAGTTTGAAATGGGGCAGCAACATTTCCCGTAAAATATTCGCACTAAGGGGGGTCCCCCCCCCCCGGCTGGGGGGTCTAGGGGCCAGTGGTCCCCCGGCGGGGGTTCAGGGGCAGCGCCCTCGAAGCTAAAAATAGATGTAAAATTGCCTTGTAAAAGTCTAGTAATTTCTAGTCAATCTGGGTCGTTCATTAGGCAGATGATCTGACGGTAGAAGTTATGTTTAGTTTAGGTTTTTTTGCACTAGATGGCAACCCCTCACTATATATGAGGGAATTGTATTTCGTTTATGCATATCTGTATTCAGAGTGAGGAAAAGAGGGGAGATTGAGAGTGAAGAGGGAGTTACAACGGATCTGTTGTAGGTTGTATCTCTTCAGTTTGCTGGATAATATAATAAAAGAAGGATTGGTTGTTTCTCCGTGGACGTAGCCCAAATTGGGTGAACCACGTATATCTGTGTCTCTCTTGTTTTATGCCTTTTCTTTGTTTATATTTCTGCAATATTTTATGTGTTCCATTGCTCTGTAATATATAATTTTCTAACACCTGCATTTTGGAAACTGGACTGCAAATTTTTTCCCTGGGAATATTCTAGTTGTAACTGCACCTGCATACCTCAATTGGGTAATTCATACTCCCTGTGTCATTGCATCTAGCTCTGCAAATGTCTCCCAGGTACTAACTACAAATAGATCTGCAACTTCCATATAAATTATTGGCAGCCCCTGTTGACACTGAATCTGTTACTATGATATTGTGGGCCCCTGTAGCGAGGCGATGGTCCTACTGCAACAATCTGGAATTGATCTAACTTATCTCCTTGTTTCCACTACGTTGGACCCTGCCCATTTGGCATATCGGAGTCTCATACTCCACCTCCTGGATCTAGTGCCCAATTATCTCCTTTCAAGTCTAGTCCCTGGTTGGGACCCTTCCTTTCTCTACAAATCGCACTAGACAACTCGCACTTCCTCCGACAACTGGAAGTCGATTTTTTGCCCATATCTACATTGTGGCTAACTCATATGGCCACCTCTGGCAATCTCGTACGACCATCCCTACAAAGCTATAAAATTTCGAAACCCAAAAATCTCTCTCTTTCTCGCTACTCGGCTATTGGATCTGTTACTCTCACTCCCTTCTGGAGTGAGAAGATCTACTCATAACTACTGCCAATATGCAACTAGAAAAAAAATAGATCTCTAAATCTCGAGATCCAATGAGAGAAATTTTCCCTCTGTTGTGTGTGCTTCTTCTTCCACCCGACGCTAGCAAACTACTGCAAAAAACTATTGCGTCTATTTAGAGATATGCTCTACGAAAATACTAGGCTTCTCCCTCTGCCTCTGGAATCCCTCGATCTAGAGAGATCGAAATTTTTTATCCCTCTCTTAGAAAAATCGAATCTCCTCAAGAAATTCAGCCTCTTGGAAAAGTGACTATGTTTCCCTCTAGGGTTTCGATCTACTACCCACATTGAACAGCAAAACTCCTTCTTTCTTCATTACTGAGCTCTTCGGCTGATCATCCTCCCTCTGATACCATGTGAAAATTCGGAAACCTGAATCCTATTGCAACAACGGAAATTATTCTCCTAATTGTTATTTTAATTAACAATTTATTTATTGTTTCATACAACAAATACTAAATAACTCACACTACAACCTACACAAATAAAATTGTGGAAGAATAAACGCTAGAAAAAATGCTAGAACACATATAAATTTACACAATTATTTTTGGACAAATGTCCCCGAGAAAACCCAACTTGGGAAAACCAGTGCAACGGTGAGGATTTTATATTACTATGCAGCAGTGAAATATGAGTACATTTATAGATGTCCAACTAGAAATCCAAACAGCAAGAAAATATGGCAAATATATTCCCTAAGAAACCACAACACTTGCGCTTCCTGCACTCGAGTGTTTCAGCATTTTCTCGTTCATGCACTCACGCGTTCCTATACTTGGAATATCTCAACCTTTTGCAATTGCCTCTCTAGATCTGGAAATATTACTTTGGATCATTGCCCCTTCCTCTCATTAACATTGTGTCCCTCTCTGGCTCGAACTCTACTATCGCTAGCTCGATATGCACAAGGAACTATTGCTCAAGTGTTCTCTCCAAGTGCCCATTGTCTTCTTCTTATAATCCTCTGTTGGTACTCCAACGGCAAAGATTAAATATTAATCAATGGCTAGGATTAACTTGAAGTTGATTCGTGTGAGTGTCTAGAACATTTACATCTTGACTTAATTAATTTTTATTAATTAATCATATTCCCTAAGTTTAGACTTAGGAAATATTAAAAAACTAGTTAATAATCTAATTAAGTTATTTCTAGGTGGAATTTCCATAAACGATTTCTGGGTTTTGGAGATATCATGTACTCTAGCCTCTCCACAAAATTTCAAGACTATAACACATGATTCTACAAAAACTAACATATATTACCCACAAATGATTTTATTATTTAGTTCCATAGGGTTCTCAACATGATATCTTCTATACAACTCCCTTTCAACCCTGACCAAGGTGCCATCTACGTTTGGGATAACAGTGTATGGCAAGTCCATTTGGAGGCTACCACCCAAATTTGTTGCAATCTTCCTTGATAGGAGCATGCCCCATGCATTTAGCACATCTATCACAACAACTTCCATGGTGATAATGATATATGGGTAAGCTGCTAAATGAAGTTGTAAGACTTTGATTAACCCACACACTTCAATTTTCTTGTATTCCATAGCACATATGTTATGATAAGGCCTATAAATTTTCAAATTCAATTACTCCATCACCTTTTTGGTCTTGACATTAGATGAATCACCAGAATCCAACATGCAATTATGCAAAACAAGATAATTTACGAACAAATTTATGAAGAATGCTTGATGTTGTTCATTACTCATATACCTTTCCATATTCTGCAATATTATTGGAGCATTCATTGGTATATCCCTTGGCATCCTCTCACTATCCCCTCCTTGAGATAGTTCAATAGATTTTAACAAATTTGACCTTTGATATGGTATCTTCAAGAGTTTTGATACTAGAATCGACACCTTTTCATTACTGATCCAATCATCTAGATCAAAAATCAAATATGAAATGGGGGAAGTGAAAACTTTAGGCACAATTTGATCTTTATATTCTTTCCTTCGATATGTCACCCCCTTTTGTTTGGCCATGGCAAGAAATTTTTCTTGTGTAGAATTTTCACCATAAATTTTTTGATATTATTATTAACACAAATCATGTTATAAATACTTTCAACCTTTTTAGAAAAATCGTCAACCTTTTGTCTCATTTCAATGGTTTCCATCCAATTCTCCATGGAGAGAGAAAAAATTTTGATCTATTCACTAGATCCTACATATTCCTTTCCAACTATCAGACAAAAAAATGAGCAAGTTGTTTCCTCGTAGAAATCATCACAAGGTCTACAATAGGGAGGAGCCTCACTCACTAAGTCAGTTATTTCCAAATAGTTTGGTGGTCTTTGATCTAAAGGTGTCTCCTTATTTTATCGTATATCATTAAGTTTAGGATGAACTTTGTTCACTTGATACCTACCCATGGCGATCAATTGATTATGAATTGCATTCATTTGATTGGCATGATTAATTTCCATAATCTTCATCAATTGAATTAGCTCTTTGATTGGGTCATTTGTTTCCTGGTTAGCTTTTGCATTACCTTTTTACTCCTGATACTTTCCTCTTTTGAAACCAGGAATGTTTGATTTTCCTGAAGTTAATCTATACTTATCTATCTTTTCAACCATTCATTAAGCATCCCTTAAATTTCCAGTCTCTTTCCCCTACAACTCATATGAAGTATCAGCATTAAATGCATCAATATAAGAAATAAGAATTGAATTTTTTGGGGGTTTGATATCTTGAAGCAGACTCTTTACAATGTCATTAAATTGTTTGTTTAATTCCTCCATTGTTTCATTTCCATTCTTCTTGGTATTGTTAAAGGCATCCAAGAGGTGGTGATCTTCTTTCTTATCCCCCCACTTAGTGTTGAAGGCAATAATAATTCTAGTAAGGTCTGTGAAGGTGTTGCCATTCTTCTCTAGGAACCAATCCAAGGAATCTTCTTCCAAGGACAAAACAAAAAGCTTGATTTTCACATCCTCATAGTTGTGGTTGGTGCACCATTTAATTACACAAAGGTTGAAATTTCTTATGTGCATCTTTGCTCTTATTGCATCGTTACCCTATAAGGAAGGAAACTTTTCTATGGCCTTTATAGGCAATGCATGAGGATATCGTTGAAGGTTAGAAAAATTGATAACCTTATACAAATCATCCATATCATGAACTTATTGATTATCAAATGCTTCAAAAAGGCAATGGAGATAATAAAGTGCTTCTTGTCCAAAATTAGCAAGAATTGTACTAGAGAGTTTGTTTAATCTCTTTCTACAAACCCTTTCAGGATCAAGAATGGGATTAAACAAAAAGATTGGTTACTGCTATTATAGTATCTTGCAATGTTTTGGTTCAGTGGAGTCGCCACCTAGACACAAACTAATTTCTAATTACCAACCATGAATAAATCAAATAAAAAATTATTCAAGAAACAATAAGTCATATTTTGGGTTTAAAAATAGTTATCCTTGGCAACGGCACCAAAAGATGTTGTCAGCTAAATCCACACCTGGGATTGGTGTGGAGAAAATCTTTAACTCCACTCGGTGTGGCCTTGGGGGTAAGTCTCAAGTTGAGTTGTTGTCACTCAAATCTCAATTCCTTCATCTAGGCTAACTCCAACTGAAGCCAAGGGGGTGGACCTACAAGAATAACTAAGGCTCAACTATTCTAAAGCTAAATAATTTAAGTTATAGGAGTTAAAATTAAATGATCAAAGATACATCAAAATTAAATTAACATATAATTTACAGCAAGTGAATTCAAAGCATCATAATAACAACAACCATCCACAAGGAGATATTGAAATACTAGACAAGATGGATCAAGGTGGACCAGTATCAAATATTAAGGTACTAGCAAAAGTAAATATTCCAACTAAAGAAATATATTGAAATTAATTCTTGGAAGGAAATACTCAATAAAGAAATGCCTCAAAGTAAGTGCTTAGAAGAAAAATGTGGCAATAAAGATAGGCAAGTACAATAATTTTCAATGTAAAATACTAAGAAAAGTGAATGCTTAGAACAAGATGCTTTGTTAAACAAAATGTATGTACTTGAAATAATGACAATGGCTTAAAAAAGATAGATAAGCTTTATGAACTTAGGAAGCAAAATGAAATGAAACTCCAATGCAAAATGAATGTATTGGAATGTAATCTTGGTTTATTTTAAATCAAGTTAGATTACAAATAGTTTAGTTTCAAATTGAACTAGTTTCAATTGAACTTCTTCCCCAAAGCTTATCCTCATCAGGGCCTTGATATCAGATTAAGGAGTCAATAGCGGATGAAGGGTCTCTAAATTGCTACTTCAACCAGCAAAGATGGAGCTAAATTTGATTATTGCAAAGACAAATTTGAAATATTTAAATCAAATGTGAAAAATTGCTTGAAGTTTGAAATAAATGAGTAAACTAGATAACAATTGCAAGACACGAGAAAATTGAAAGTGAGAGTAGATTGTATGAGGTAGATATTCAACCTAGTTACTCTAGCTATGATTATGCTACACTATTTAGTTCATCCAACACTAAAAACCATTCAAACACCACAAGAAGGACTTCCCCAAATGGGGAAGGGGGGATACTTAGGGGAAAATCCACTAACTCCCAAGAAAATGATTTTTTAATTAGATCCCCCTTATAGGAATGAGGGTGTTGAGATGAAAACTCAACCCCCCCATTTTTGACTTATTTAGTTCAAATAATGGGGACCCTATCTATAATTTTTTGGCTAAATTACATTTTAATATTTTCTTTTGGTTAAGTGTCCTACAATTTTGTCAAATTTCTATTTTCGTCACATTTCTATTTTGATTGCTTCATTGTGTTTGATTTTTCGCTAGCTTTCTATCGGTTCTCGTTTCATCTCATTTGGTTACCCAATTTGAAAATGGCGCTTCGCCAAAGTTTGATGATTTTTACTACCAAGGCAAAAAAATATACAATATGTATATTATTTTAATTTTTGTAAATAAAATAGTAGTTAAGTGTAAATACTAATTTTTATTAATTTCTACTAATTAATTCATTTTTCACTAATGGTCCTACAAAATAAATACAGCCAGATTGTAAAACAATTAAAATTATGTGTTTTAGATCTCGGAAGTTAATATAAATTCCAATTCTTATTTCTCCCGAAATCCCAAAATTATTCATTCTCCAAAGTGGTTGTAATTTTTAAGGTTAAAACTTTTATTATCAAATGGTTGTAATTTATGGAAAGGACGCACTCCACTTAAGCCCCACTTCACCTTAATCTTCCCTTCTATACCTCACCAGTGCATAACTCTTCTTTTTTGCTACCTCATGTCCCTGCCTGGGTGGCAACATGGGGAGGCAAATGGGAGATGGGATTCTCTCAACTTGTTCTGACTTGGGATGATAAGCTCATGGTTTCACTTCACTGTCAAAACTCAAAAGAATACTTCCATCTACAAGTTTTACTTAGATGTGAGTCCTTCCAAGAGCAATGTCAAACAAAGAAGCCCAATATTAGAACCCCATCTTCCCATAACTTAATTTCAAAAAACCCTATGATACCTCTTTATACCTCGCCACTCTCTCATACCTCAAAGCTTGTAATATCAAAACTTTATTTTTAAGAGACCTCTAATGTTTAATAACCTCGATGCTTCCGATATCGAAAACATGGCCAGGCCTATTTCTCCCGATACTCTACTCCGAACCCCTCCACACATCGGAATTTTGGGATCCTTCCTATCGAAATGATGGCTTTAAATCCTTACGATATTCTAACTCTCGATACTCCTCTTCATTTATAATCAGGCCGCCTCATCATTTTTAATAAAGCCACTCATTTATATTGGGCTCATATGTTGAGCCCAAATGCCACCAATAGCCATTAACATAATGACAAGTGTCATATTGTTGTTTTTTAATATAGTTTAAATTATTTCATTTTTATATATAATTTGTAATTATAATATTAACTTAATAATTTTGATTAATTAATTTGTAATTAATATAATTGGAATATTTATTATATAATCAATTTGTATATAATTATTTTAATAATTCTAATTAATTAGAATTTAATTTTAATTGTATAGTTAATTAGAATTAGAATTTTAATTAAAAATGTCTAATTTTGGTTAGATAACAATTTTTTTAGAATTCAGGCAATTTGACACTTCAACTTTGGAAGCTCATAATTTGAGTTTTACTCAGCGAAATGAGACCCAAGATGGTTCGTTAGATAGATAAAATCATGGAAAATATTTTTGAAATGGTTGTGTGACCAGATTCGGCCATTAAATGAGTCTAAAATTTAGCAGAAAATTAAGCTCCGAATTTGTAACAAAAACTAATTTTTGAGTTTAATTTTTGCATTTTCATTTGCTCAAAGCCTTTGTTGATTGCAAATCCATTCGATTATGTTATCTTTAACCAAAAATATCTTTACAAGGATCAATGGAAAGCGCCGATTTCTTTTTATTTATTTATTTATTTAAATTATGATTGGAGATGTTTGTATTTGGTATTTTTTTATTTTGATTTGCATTTTAATTGAATTTTGATTGGTTTTTGGTAAGAGAACAGTTGAGGAGATGAGGAAGAGAAAATTTGAATCAATGGAATTGCTCCAGTAAGAGAGGAAAAAGAATTGATGTCAATCAAATTTGTGGGAGCAAATTCCTTCTCCAAACATTTCTCTCGTTTTCATTTTCATTTGTAATTATAAATATGGCTTTTAGTTGTAGATGAGGGGGTGGTTCCTCTTCTATGCACTGAGGGAATTCTGAAGCACTATTGCAAGGGATTTTTGAGTTGTAAAAGTAGGAAGAAAAACTGAAATCTTAGTTATTGGGATTTGTCTTTTTCAATTCTTGACTTTGTATTGGGAGAAAAGCTTGCACTATTGTTGTTCTTTCTTTTAATGGAGAGGCTTATGATTTGGGAAAGATTGTTGGAGATCAATTCAAGGAACAGAGAAAGAGACCAAGTTTTAATTAGTTTTCATTTTAAATGCTATTATTTTTAATGCAAATTTCATATTTTTAATGACAGATCTTTGTAAAAAAAAAATTAATAATAAATAAATAAATAAAATAAAATAAAATCAGGTTGAGCATTATTGTTTAATGTGAAGATGAAGGTCTTTTGAATTAGTTATCTAGTTTATTAGCTTCGTAGATCTGTTGTTAATTTTCTCTTTTCCTCTTATACTCAATCAGATTTCTAAGTAACTATTTACTCATAAATATGCTATCTAAATTTGATTTAATTACCATTGAGATTAAGTGAATTATTTTCTAATGTGATTGATTAATCATTCAATGTTAATATGTCTTTGAATAGAGCATGTTTTGGTAATTATAATATCAGCTAGTAGAACTATTTCATTAGCTAGATATTCACCTAAAACCAGACATGTTGAAATTCCAATCATTTAATTACTTTTCTCTCAATTTGGTTAGATCTACATCTTCCTAATCGAGATAGGCTTAGGATTTATTTTATTTTTCTTTCATTATAGGATTTTTTTTCATTTAAATTAATCATTAAATTTCTAGAAGTCCTATAATCAAAGAGGCAAACTTTAGTTGTGGCTTGGTTGAGCCCTAAATCAGCTTAAGGATCACTTTCTTCCCTAAGCTCAGTAAGAGGGTTGATCGGATGTCTCTTCTCTATTGGTAAGTAAAAGACATACTTTAAGCTAGTAGAAATAGAGAGAAGGTAACTGGACCTAGTTTAACCAGTTGGAACCACCATTCCAAATTGAAAAGAGTTGCTTTAAGTTCCCGACTGAACAATCTCCCTTATAATGTTGAATGGTCATTTTGAGCCATCAACAAAGGGATAGAGAGATAATTTACAATGGATCCATTCAAGAAAGGATTTGTAGAAATGCTATGGAGAGAGTTTACAATAGGACCCCTTAAGGGGATCAAATACTATTTTCCAAAAACTTATAGCAAGCTAGAAGCAGTCTAAGTTACAATTGGCCTTATGAACAAATTCCAAGAATGAGAGAAAATACTCTTTCAAAAATTACAATGGATTATAAGATGACCTTTTTTGCAGTCGAAAAGAGAGACATTTTCTGCAAACTTCAAATGGTTTCCTTGGAATTATTTTTGGGTGGAAGAATTCCTTTAAAGGGGTGTTACAAAGTGTAAAAGGAATTTTGCAATCAGTTGTTGAAGGGTAAATTTTTTAGTGTTTTGTTCTTCGATAAGCACTCCTCCTGAACTGTCAAACGTCTTCCAAAATTCAGCAAGCAAACTAATTAGGACAAAACTCAAAGAAAGATGATCTAAACTTATTAAAATTTCTATCTTATAAAAGGAGAAATCTAAGCATAAAAGATCATGTTTTTATGTTTTTTTGCTAATGAATGACCAAGTAAACTTGGTCCTTCTTAGAAAAACATATTGTTGCTCAAATAACAATCCAAATTTAAGCCTATATGCTTGATTTTTTTAATGAAAATTTAAGGAAAATATCAAGAAGTTTAAAGTTTGAATGTAAAGGAGATGAGAGAGTTGGAATAGATGAATGAGTGTCAATTCAAAGTGAATGGTTCAAAATCCAAAAGAAATTGTCGGCCACTGTTGAAAGCATCTGGTGTACATGTAAAGATGTCGGCCAATAGGGAGGAGAAAGACTGAAATTATTTCACTTGTCTTGGCAGAGAGAGTTGCCAAGAGCTGCTGAGCTGGAGAGCACCATCCTGTATCCTTTAGGTAAGTTTTCTGTCATCCATCGACCTTTTTTCCAGAGATTTTTGGCCTGCAATCTATCTTTTTCGCGTCTGGAGGTGGATATTTGTAAGCGATGGTGATTGGGTTGTGCTTTCGGGTCACCATTGGCTAATGTGTCATTTTCCCTCCGAGACGTGTCCCACCCTAGTTCACCATCGCTTTTCTTGATCCCTATCTATACCTCTCGATGATATTGTCATGCCCGGCGACGGGTCTCTACATGCGTTCTTGAACGTGGATAGACCTACCCTTTTTATTATCTGAAGCTGATGCTTGGCATATCTCTTTCCCTACTGTGTCCTCCTCTAGACTTTTTTACCTCCTCTTTTAACCATTTCCTAGCTGCTGTCGGAGGTTTTTAGCTCCCCATTTGACCATCCACCTGGGTGGTTTATGAGAGAACCCGATTTCTGTTTTCCACTACTCTGGTCGAGCTCTTATATCATTCTTACTGGCGATTGTCCACACATATCATTGTGACTCCACTTTCCTGATAGCTACAGTTAAATTTTCTACAATGGTATATGGCGTTTCTTTATAATCGGCTCGTGGTGCTCTCCACTCGGTAAAGCTTAAGGTACAAGAAAAACGACCAGATTGGGCACATGATCCGGAATTGCATCAATCAAAATAAATTCATTGATATTCAATCGGATTGTCAGGGGACCTCTTGGGACAATGGGCGGTCAAATGACTCTTTCATGGCTAAAAGGTTAGACAGATTTATCCTTCATGGGAATCTGATTGAAAGACTTGGTCTCCCTTTGGTGAAAATAATTCCTGTGTTTATTTCAGATCACCGCCCTATTTCTATTCAATGGAAAAATATTGGATACAGATTCGGTTACCCATTCAAATTTAACCGAACATGGCTCACTAATGAGCACTTCAATTAGTTTATAAGGGAATCGTGGTAGCAACCTACAAGTCCAGCTCAAGAACAGACACAGGCTTTCATTAATCGTATGTCTAATCTCCGCAGCAAAGTCAAAAGATGGCAAAGGGATAAATCAGAATCCAATAGAAGAGACCTGAAAGATACAGATAAGGAACTGCAATACTTATCTACGCACTTCAAATAGGCCTTCATATCCTCACATACTTGGAAACAAATATGGGACATGGAAAAAAGGAAGCAAAAGATTCTAGCAGCAGAAGAAGCCACATGGCGTCTCAGGATTCGTGCCTTATGGCTCACGGAAGGAGATAAAAATACCAAGTTTTTTCACAGATTTGCAAATAGGCGAAGGCAAGTGAACATGATTTGGGAAATAAAGGATGAAGCTGGTAAATCTTTTTTCTCCCAAGAGGACATATCACGTGAAGCTATAAAATTCTTCAAAAATGCCTACAATAGAGACATTGGAAGTGGCATTGAAGATATTCTATGGGGTATTGATCTGTATCCTACTATGTTTGACGAAAATCAAAATGTTGCCCTATTCTCTGAAGTCACTGAGGATGAATTATTGGCGATGATGAAATCCTTTCAAAAAGACAAATGTCCGGGACTGGACGATTGGTCTATTGATTTTTTTATCCACTTTTTCGACTTATTCAAGGATGATATACTAAATATGGTTGAGGAATCAAGATTAAATGGTAACATTAGTCATCGAATTACCTCCACTTATATTGCTTTGATTCCTAAGAAGAAACTCTCTACGTCTTTTTCTGATTATCGGCCTATTTCTTTATGCAATGTTCTATATAAGATAATCTCAAAAATCATTGTTATACGAGTGAGGAATGTTTTCTCTCTGCATCTGTCCCTAGAACAGCACAGCTTTCTCAAGGATAGAAACATCTTGGATGCGGTGGCTCTTACTCAAGAATGCCTACATTCCATACATTCTAGGAAAATGGATGTTGCTATATTAAAAATAGATCTAAAAAAGGCATACGACAGTGTGGACTGGGGTTTTATCCGATGCCTTCTTGAAAGGATTGCTCTTGATAACAGGTGTTCCAGGTGGATCATGGCATGTGTGGAGGAGGTTAATTATGTTGTCTTGATCAACGGAATCCCCACTCCATTTTTTAAAGCAGCCAGGGGGCTTAGGCAAGGATGCTCCTTGTCTCCGCTTCTTTTCATTCTTGTAATGGACTCACTCAGCCTCCATATCAGAAGGGCGATTCAGCAAAATTTATGTCGGCCCCTTCCCATTTGTAGAGGAATCTACATCTCCCATAATTTTTTTGTTGATGATATTCTTATAACTGCAATTCTGTGCAGAGCCACCTGGATTTGCTTACATGAGATCTTGGGAAGATTTCAAAATGCTACTGGCATGATTGTTAATGAAGGGAAATCATCCTTTGATGTTGAAGACGTAAATGGGGACCTGATTACTTTCCTTACACAGCTATTCAACATTAAAGCAATTCCACTTTGGAACGGGCTCAAATATTTGGGATTCAATCTGAAATCTATAGGATATTAGGTGGTTGATTGGTCTTGGATAGTAGATCGATTTTACAAGAAAATTTTTGCATGGGAGTATAAATGTTTATCCATTGGTGGACGCATGATCCTAACTCAAGTTGTTCTCGTAAAAATGATGGTATATTGGGCGCACCTATTCTATATTCCATCTACTATCATTAACAATCTGAACAGGATGACTGCCAATTTTATATGGGGATGCAACAAAGATCAATATAAATACCACCTAACCAAACTTTATGTGCTAGCGCATCCTAAACATATGAGAGGATGGGGCATATTGGATTTATCTATTTTCAGGAAGGCACTTCTTTGCAAATCTATGTGGAAAGAAATTATGGGTAAGTCGTATTGGAGCATGGCCATTCGTGCTAAATACATGGACAACAAGGACATGTCTTACTGGCTTAGGGAAAACCACATTGGGTCCTCACTTGCATCTGCTATTTGGAGAGGCTTCAGGAAACTGGAACCATATTTCCGGCAAAATCTAATCTAGAAATTTCAAACCAGATCAAAGATTATGATAGGATGGGATGAGTTTGCTGGAGGGGTTGGAAAAATTCATATATCTTCTCGGTTAATGAGATCGATCCACAACAGGGGTATCTTTTTCTGGGCCAACGCCATTCAAAAATGGGAAGGAGCCATTCCCATTTGGAAAATTGTGAATGAATTGTATCTTCACGATGAAATGGTAGTTCAGTGGAATTCTATTATATCCTCGCTGTAGGCTCACAGCATATATCGCTCTGCGGATAAAGACTTCCTCATTTGGAAAGGACTGGGTGGCTCCTCGGCAGTCCATGTTAAGCATATATATCTTCAGTTTCTAATCTCTGATGCAGGTAATACAGGAGACATCTTTCCTTCAACCTTTTGGAAATCGGATGCCCCACAAAGATCATAATCTTTGCATGGTCGGTGTTTCATAATAGGAATCTCACATGGGATAATTTACAAAAACGAAATTGGCACGGGCCTGCCATTTTCCTTCTTTGCAAAAATAACTCTGAGAACAACACACATCTATTTCTCTCTTGTCCTCACGATGGTTTCACTCATAGCTCCTTCCCATCCAATCCTGAAGCATTTAAAGGATGGAGTATTATGAACAAAGAATGGCGGGCCATCCCATTACTAACTATTTGGGCCATTTGGAAATGGAGAAATGGTATGATCTTCAATTCAAAAAAGGAATCTCACTCTTTTGTTGTTGTATCTATCTTATCTCTATGCATCGCCCTTGATTTGTCAGGTCAGAACTGGAACAGGAAGGGAAGAAGCCTAATGACATCGATAACCCCGGCTACTCCATGCGCCTACTTCGACGGAGTTGCACAACATGGGATGTGCTTATGGTGTATACATCATTCCAGCATATGGTCAGGCTTAATTCATTGGAATGTTGGACCAGGGTCCAACAACAGAGCTGAGGCAGTGGCATTAGTTGGTCTTCTTTCCTTTTGTATCTTTCTTGACATACCGAATCTGCAAATCTATGGAGACTCGAAAGTTATAATTGATCATGTCTTGTCAAAAGACATCATAAAAAACATTCATCTTGTTGGATGGTTGGACAGGATTGCAGCTTTATGGAATACCAGGAGGGACTATACTATTTCACATATTGACAGGAACAAAAACAAAAAATTTGACGCTTTATCCAAAATGGGCCTAACTTCACCCCAAGGTGTTTGGAGGACGCAGATCACAATGGACAACAACAGCTTCCAGATCCAGGATTTTGGTCTTCTAACTACATAATTCTCTAACAATGGGAAAATATATGGTATGTTTTTTACTTTCCCATACTTTTGGCCTATTTCTTTGCAGAGGTTTGCACACATATATTTTGTCGCCATAGGAATACTTTTTCTCTATATCTGTTGAACATATGTATCTATCTCTTATACAATATTTTGTAGCTGAACAGGAAATCTATCTCATGTTTTTTTAACCTGAAAATGTGGCTTGGTCCACACATCTGCCTCTGTTATCGGCATTATCAATCGATACATTTATATGCTTATACAATCACTATCATGAATATAATACAAACATATAAAAAAAAATCGTGTTGAAAAAAGGAGATGGGAGTGAGTCTTGATAGCTCTACTCTTCGAGGCTTGGTTCAATCCACCAAAGCTACTCCTCTTGGAACTTATGGTCTGCAAAATTAACCTGAAAACAATACAAAGTGATAGATACCAAAGAAAACTTTGGATACCTGCAATATTAGTATTAAATCTTGACCAGAATTTATTAGTAAATCATGGATAAATTATATGAAATTTTTTTGCTCTGAGATAGCCAAAAGGGCGAAGTTTAATCAATTATTTTTTGTTGCTTTTTGATGTTTAGGGAATCTACAAGTTCAAGCCTTTAGTCTGCTATATATCCTGTAAAACACTTAAAATTTGAACCAACAATTATGATAGAATTTTAGGAGAATGGAATGAAAGATGTTGGGTTCTTTGAAATCACTTTGGTAACCTTTTGAAAGCTCCTTAAGAATACTCTGAAATTCATTTGATCGAGGTGGGAGTAATGTTTCACAGGTGTTCTTGGATATGGTTGATCCAACTTGGTATTTCCCAAACTTTATTTAAGAGGAACTTATAAAACACTTAAGATATTACAAAAAGAATTAGTAGCATAGGTGTAGCTTGCACATTCTATTCAACTAAGAAATACATGTAATATTAAATTCTAAGATGAAAACAAGAAGGAAGACAACAAGCAATTGATATCTTCTCCTTTGGAGAACAATTTCCCTATCAAGGCCTAAGCTACAAATTTGAAGCAATGAAATGAAAACCAACAAGGTTGCCTCATGGAACACAAATAAAACCAAAAAAAAATCACAAGATCATGGACCTTCAAAGTATTTTTTATGAATACCTCCAAACTATTTTTTATTCATAACAAGAAGTGAGACAAAATTACAGCATACTTTTCCCAATCTCTCCAAGTTTCTACCTCCCAAAATGAGAGCAAATGAGCACAACATATAGAATTATTCTCAAGCATAAGAGGCCCAATGAATTTTTTGAAGATTGTTCATTTGATGGACTACCAAATGGCAGCAAATTCTCTCTATTTGGATTAGCGTACAGCTCCTTAATTTGCTGCATAGTAGTCCCAAAATGTGGATAAATATGGCTATCATAATCAGCCCCAAATCCGTTGTCATATCAGTCCTAATTCAGCCCCTCTTTTAGTTGTTGATGGCCCTCAAAATGTGGGATTTGGTCCCTCTTCTTAGCTATTTAAAGGGGGAATTTTCCCCCATATGTGGCAGCCAATATTTTCCCAAATTTGTGAGCCCACTTACCATTCCAAATCAACTGCTTAACTCCATTTTGATGCCACATCACTTGAGTTCATTTTTTAATTGGAAATAGATTTTTATGTGTTCTCACATATTAATTTTTTACAATTTACTTGTATTTTCATCCTCAACTTTGAGAAAATTGGGTTTTCAAAGGGAATAATTATTTTTTGACCCCAAAGTGGGTCTTACGATAATGTTGGAATTCTGAGCATGAATTTCGAGCTCTTGTACACCACAACATTTTCTAAGGTCAATTATTTACATCATTACATAGAAAATTAACTAAAAAACTTGCTTTGTGGGAATTTTAATTATTTAAAATAAAAATTTTAAAAAAAACAAAACAAAAAAAATCCTAGAAGACCTAGTCAAATTCCGCGACACTCTAAATATGACCTAGCATGGTAATATACATTGACTCTAAAAATTATGATGGACTCAAAGCCTTATCATCAAGTTGCAATCTAGCTTTGGAGGTATGTGAGTGAAAAAAATCGATTAATTATTCATCATTGAAAGGTGAGAATAATTAGCTAAGTGAAAAAAACACTCTAGAGAGGAATCACTTTATGATTGGGTCCCAAGTTGCCTCATCTTGTTAAAGAGTTCATCATGTTAGCAATTCCCTGTAGGGTTCTAGAATTTGAGAGAGAGAGAATGTAGAGAGAAGAGAGAGAAAGTGGGCATAGGTCCCATGTTGGCTTCTGATCCTCGAAAAAAAATATCTTAGTACCTCCTCCATTGGGAAATGGCGTCTTTGTTCCCTGCCATGTGTTTATGAGCAGGAAACATTTGGCTCCACATGGGGATGTGTGTTTGTTAAGTTATGGTATGTTCTATGCTTATAACAGTTTACTTCTTTTTCTTATTATATTCCACAGATTAGCAATCACATGTACATAAAGTAAAGTGCAGATAGAACATTAAACGATCGACAGAAAACAAGCCAAGACAAGAGACACAAGATGTGGCGACTAGCCAAAGGCAAACCCCACAATGTGTGGGGAAACCCTTTGATCAAATTTTCTTTTATCTTCAATAATTCAGCAGAGATAAATAGTACAATAAATATAATTTATATCAACAATAGCAAACCCTAGATCAGTAGCATCAACATTAGTGGCTTCATCATCAAACTAGGGCAGACAATATCTCACAAACCGACTGTCGAATCAACATGATTCCACCACCAAAAGTTGTAGCTTCCTGAGGAGGTTCAAATGAAGATATCTTCTAGTCCACGTAGGTTAATCTTTACTTCTGCAGTTGTAGCTTCAGTTTCGGCAGCTTCCAGCTTCAAACTAGGGCAGTCGATATCTTGCAAACCGTTTGTCGGATTGACTTGATTACACCACCAAAAGTTGTAGCTTTTAGAGGAGGTTCAGATAAACATACAACATAGTTCAGATGAGGAGATCTTCTAGTCCACGTAAGTCAATCTTTAATTCTACAGTTGCAGCTTCAGTTTCGGCAACTTCAGGCTTCACATGTGTGAGAGAGAGACCCTTTTCTGCGCAGTAGAGAAGAGACTCTTTTCTGCACAGTAGAGAGAGAGAGATGTGATGAGATGAGTGAGTCCAAATGAGGAAAAGTCCTCCTATATTTATACACAACGTTGGTGTTTGAATAGATGTGACTATTGGGCTTCTAAGCCTACATAAGTTGTAGGTCGGCTTGATAATAATTCCAATATCAAAATAAATTCATATCTCCAAGAATACTTATCAGAATCAAATGATATTTATATCAATCCTACACCTCTCGATGACATGAATCTAATAAAAATATTATCAGCCATGAATAAGATGAACCACATGAATTTTTCCCTGGTTTCCAATTTTAACACTCCCTCTCAACTAGGGATAACTTCATCTGCAATCTATCTATCGGTCGTTACTATTCATCCATCAAATGCACTGCCCTGTATAGCCTAACCCTTGCCCTGCTCTACTCCATTCTGTTTGTTCTGCTTTGTCTTGTTCTGCCCTGTACTAATCTCTGCTCTGCTCTTGCATTGTTCTGTTCTGCTCTGTTTTTGTCTGAGTTATGAAGAAGAAGAAAATGATTTAGGATGTATCATACTGACTCAAAGTTAGTCTCAGAGTATGTACCATTGGTCCCAAACTAGTCTCAACTAACCCGAAGTCAGTGTCATAGTGAGTACAACTCCACTGGTCTCAAACCAATATCATCCTCCACTGACTCAAGGTCAGTCTCGGAGTGCGTACCACTGGTCCCAAACCAATCTCAACTGACCCGAAGTCTACTTCATAGTATGGTACAACTCCTACCACTGGTCCTAGACTAGTATCATTGGTCCCAGATCAATGGAGGTCATCCTAGCGTAGGGAGTATGGTAGATACAATGATGCATCCATCGGTACTACTATGGTCCCTAAATTCATTTCCCTGCTCATTGATCAGATGAGAGGTACTTCCCATGAGTCCCAAACTGCATGGGTAGGATGCTCGACAGGAGAACTAATCAATCCTGTCCTCATAGGAGAACACATCAATCCTGCTACAATTGCCATGGAGAACACATCAATCCAGGCTGCCATGGAGAACACATCAATCCAGGCCTCACAGGAGAACACATCAATCCTACTACAATTGCCATGGAGAAGACATCAATCCATGCCTCATAGGAGAACTAATCATCCTGCTACACAGGAGAGCGAATCATCCTATTCCTCAAGAGAGTGAATCACCTTGTCCCACAAGAAAGCGAATCATCTTATTCCATTGTGCACCACCAGGGGAGGGTGAGTCACCCTGTGGTCGTATGTTGCTCCAGTAAGAACCGCAAGCCCTCAGAGCTCCCAGAGCTCAATGTATGCAACATGCAGGACCCTTGTACAAGGGTTTCTTAATGACTCCAAGTCGTTTGTGAAAATCACAGATTAGATCTATCCTCGGGGCTTTGACAAGGTGTATCTACCTGTACATCATCTTAATGTGATGGAGCCTCCTTTCTCATCGACTTACCATATCCCAAATGATGTTTATCTGTTGGAGCAATCGACGAATCAAATCCCACCTCCGGTTGTTACAGAGAGTCACAGTGGTATGTGTTCAAACAACTCACTGAAGAGCTTCCCCAACCAGGTAGCTTCATACGAGATCATACTCATAGATATGTATCTGGTCTCGGTGGTGCTTATGGCAACCAACTTCTTCTTCCTGCTCATTCATTATATCGAAGCAGAATCCAAAGAGAAAAGCACTAAAAAGTGCTCCAGTGATCCTCCACACTACTTTCCTAATCAGCATTCGAATAATCATGCAGTTTTATGTTTCCGGCAGTGTATCTCAATCCATTAGTAATTGTGCCATGAAGATATCTTAGAATATTCTTGGCATCAATCTAGTGAGGCTCAGCCAAATATGAGGTCACAATGCTAACTGCAAAACATATGTTCAGACGGAGGTTCACTAAGAACATCAATGTGAATGAGTTTACGAAACTCAAAGGCATTTCCCAAATTTGGTCCTACATCACTACCATATAACTTCTAAAATTTAAGATCCTTGAAGTACCGAATCTTTCCAATATCTTTACCACATATTTTCCTTGAGAAAGAAAAATTTCCCTTGGCTTCTACCATACTTCAAGTCCTTGGTCCTTCATTTCAAATTCAAAATCCAACTCTCTCTTACATTTGTGAATGAGAGGGTCTGCACCTGTTAGAAAGAGGTCATCCACATACAACACCAGTATGAGAGGCTTGTCATCTTCAACCTTAAAGTAAAGGTTAGGATCGGCTTCACTCCCAGTGAATCCCAACTTCATCAAGTAGCTATCGATCCTCTCATACCATGCTCGGGGTGCTTGCTTCAACCCATAGAGAGCCTTCTTCAACCTGCATACATGAGATTTTCGATCATAAATCTCAAATCCTTCGAGTTGCTCCACATAGACCTCTTCTTTGATCGAACCATGCAAGAACGCAGTCTTGACATCCATCTGATGTAGGTTCCATCCTTTTGAAGCCACAAGGGCTATGATCAAGCGGATGGTCGTATATCTGGCAATAGGTGAAAATATCATAGTCTATACCTTCCTTTTATGATAAACCACAAGCAACAAAATGAGCCTTATACTTTTTCGTACTTCCATCTGTTGCATGCTTTATCTTGTAAAGCCATTTTGAAGTAACAACTCTCTTGTTCGGGGTCTGGGAACTACTTCCCAGACATCATTCTCCATAATAGACTCATATTCTATGGTCATAGCATCCTTCCATACTTAATGCTTGAAGACATCTAAGAATGATGAAGGCTCATTTTGTATGATCGTGCTCATGATGGTCAGGTATCCCTAATACCTGTTAGGTTTCTTACTTTGATGGAAGGTTCCTTGGGGTGTAGCATGTCCTTAAGCATCATCAAGTATCCCCCTAAGCCATGAAGGCCTCTTCCTAGAAGAGGAAGACTCATGTGGATGAGGATCAATTGGATCCATGGGTTCTTCTACATCAGGCATTGATTCATCATCCTTTTCTTTCGGTTCCCTGGTGTCGGCTTCTTGAGAGCTCCTCAAAGTCAGAAGATTGTCCACCTTGTTGAGAGCCATATCTTTGTCAAAGGTGACATCTGTTGGCATTATGGTTCTGGTATGATTATATGTTTCAGATGTTGTACTTGATGGCAACACCCATGGCATGGCTCTCATTTTGATGAAAATAAAGAAGTACGCAGGAGAACAGTTCAGGAGGTGTGTACCCGCAGGTATACCGTGCAGGGACCGCGTCCAAATACGCGGGTTACCCATTCATGGGGTGCGTACCCCAATGCACACATTCCAAGGCAGTTAAGCGCCCACCCGTGGGGTTTCTCAGTGGTATTTAGCCAACTGTATTGGGTTATCATGGTTTTGGCCCGCGGTATTGATTATTTTATTATTATTATTGAGCCACATGATCCTTGATTTGAGGAAGAGCTAGCCTATATAAAGCAAAGGAGATCATTGGCTTAAGTATGTTTTTGGTTGAATATCTTATGAGGGTAAGATCTAGTCTAGATCTAAATAAGGCGAATCTACTGTTGGACTAAGATCTCTTCGGCGCATGTTCAGATCCATAGATCTGACTGTCTGGGTTCTTTCTGAAGTCTTGAAATCATCTATACCCGAAGGTACGCAGGTACAGTGAGCGAAAAGTGCGTACATACGCAGGAGCGTAGAGTTTCAGGTGCGCCGGTACGCAGGCACAGAAGGGTTTCAGGTGCGCCGGTACGCAGGCACAGAAGGGTTTCAGGTGCGCCGGTACGCAGGTGCAGAAGGGTTTCAGGTGCGGATGACCGCAGGCAGTTCAGTGGACTCAGAGCGGGGTACACAGGCTAGCAGTTGAGCAGAGTGCGTACGTACGCAGGCTAGCAGTTAAGCAGGGTGCGTACTGTATGCAGGCAAGTAGTTGAGCAGGGTGAGTACCAGTATGCAGGCAAGCAGTTGAGCAGGGTGAGTACCAGTATGCAGGCGAGCAGTTGAGCAGGGTGCTTACTTCTCTTAAAATCCTTGTTTATCATTGTTGTGTTCTGGATTTGGTCCTATTATTATTGATCTAGTTACTACAGTTGATTGGGTGATTCTCTTATACTTGATGATCATTTGATGCTTATGTATCCAGTTTGAAAATTTATGAAAAGTGGTCCTTGTAAGAAAAGAAGTAGGGGGTTGTAGCTCCCTTCCAGGAGAAACTGGAAAATGAGAGAGAGTTGTAGCTCTCTGCAGGTTGCAGCCTGCGTACTGGTAAAGGACTGCACCAGTACAAAACATTGTAAAAGAAGTTTCTAATTTGAAAGAAGATAGAGACATATTGCAGCAGGTGGTTTTCACCCACATTGGGTTTCCACCTTATATCTGGTGTTCTTTGATGTGACTGTTTGCTTTTCTTGTTCATGCTCATTATTTATGGTATTGGTATGCAAAAATAATTCAAAGTATAAATAAGAAAGATTTGGTAAAAGAATTAGATAATACTGATTCACCCCCCCCTCTCAGTATTATTGTCAACAATTGGTATCAGAGCAGGTCCTTCAAAGAAGCTTGATCGCTTGAAGGTAGATCGTTCATCATGAGCAACTACGAGAGAGAAGCATCAATCAGGCCACCGGTCTTTGATG
>APFE031671948.1:112450-129417 GCA_000404065.3 Pinus taeda | reverse complement strand
CATCTATGCCCGAAGGTACGCAGGTACAGTGAGCGAAAAGTGCGTACATACGCAGGAGCGCAGAGTTTCAGGTGCGCCAGTACGCAGGCACAGAAGGGTTTCAGGTGCGCCGGTACGCAGGCACAGAAGGGTTTCAGGTGCGCTGGTACGCAGGCACAGAAGAGTTTCCAGTGCGCCGGTACGCAGGCACAGAAGGGTTTCAGGTGCGCCGGTACGCAGGTGCAGAAGGGTTTCAGGTGCGGATGACCGCAGGCAGTTCAGTGGACTCAGAGCAGGGTACGCAGGCTAGCAGTTGAGCAGAGTGCGTACGTACGCAGGCTAGCAGTTAAGCAGGGTGCGTACTGTATGCAGGCAAGCAGTTGAGTAGGGTGAGTACCAGTATGCAGGCAGTTGAGAAGGGTGCTTACTTCTCTTAAAATCCTTGTTTATCATTGTTGTGTTCTAGGTTTGGTCCTATTATTATTGATCTAGTTACTATAGTTGATTGGGTGATTCTCTTATACTTGATGATCATTTGATGCTTATGGATCCAGTTTGAAAATTTATGAAAAGTGGTCCTTGTAAGAAAAGAAGTAGGGGGTTGTAACTCCCTTCCAGGAGAAACTGGAAAACGAGAGAGAGTTATAGCTCTCTGCAGGTTGCAGCCTGCGTACTGGTAAAGGACTGCACCAGTACAAAACATTGTAAAAGAAGTTTCTAATTTGAAAGAAGATAGAGACATATTGCAGCAGGTGGTTTTCACCCACATTGGGTTTCCACCTTATATCTGGTGTTCTTTGATGTGACTGTCTGCTTTTCTTGTTCATGCTCATTATTTATGGTATTGGTATGCAAAAATAATTCAAAGTATAAATAAGAAAGATTTGGCAAAAGAATTAGATAATACTGATTCACCCCCCCTCTCAGTGTTATTGTCAACAACATCATGACTAATCATGAATTCCCTTTGACCGGCGGTGAACATTTCTTCAGGAATCTTGGAACCCAATGCTTGATGAGGGCATTGATTTTGTACATATACGGCAGTGTTTGTAGTTTTAGCCCATAGAAACTTCGGAAGTCTTTGATCATTTAGCATGGCCCAAACAGCTTCCACAATTGTGCGGTTCTTCCTTCTCACCACACCATTCTGCTCAGGAGTATGTGGTGTAGTAGTCTCCCTCTTAATGCCAACCTCAGGTATGCCTCAGTGGACCAACTGTAATATATCAGAGGCCTTGCTTTGGCTTGAGGGGAATAGTCCCCTTTTGATCTTTCCTTCGGCACATCCTAGACATACACCTTCTTTCTCTACTCGGAATTCGAGCATCCTTGTCACCATTTGTCTTACACCAAGTATAGCTTTATAATGAATGGGGGAAAACCTTCGATGCCAAAGTTTGGATTGAAGAAATGTGTCATAAGACATGACACCTAGCGGACTTCCATCGACCTGATATAATGAATCAACACTAAACCCAAGAGTAGAGGCATATTTAACATTATTTTTCCATATACGTACCTTGCCATCACTGAAGGTTACCTTGTAGCCTTTGTCTTCCATTGCCAAGATGGACACTAGGTTCTTTTTGAGGTCAGGTGCATTTAATACATGCTGGAATTTCTAGCCTTCTTGAATGGTTGTCCTCTTCCTCGATTCCTAGCTCTCCTCTTACTTTTGTTGTTGAATTTGTCATTCCTTTGATTTCCATTAGAGGGATTTTGATCATTGTCCCGGTGTGAGTCCTTTCTATCAAGGCACTCCCTTGCATAGTGACCCGCTCTATCGTAGATGTAACATCGTCATTTTCTTCCAGCCTTAGGTCCAGCCTTTCCTTTTGATTTAGTCCTGGAATTATTTCTTTTCTTAGCATGAGAAGAAAAGGCAGCAGGAGGACCTTTAGGCATGGGCATTTCTTTCTCTTCTTCCCTTGTTTCTTCTTGAATGCATCTAGCCATTAATTCCATGAAACCAGGAATTACATTATAGTTCAGAAGAGTAGTCCTGAACACGTACCATTCGGATGGTAATCCTCCAAGAGTTGTGAGTACCATTTCCCTGTCAGTAATAGCCTCCCCAATAGATAGGAGATCATTCTTGATCTCAGTTATTCTTAAGAAGTATGCTTTCATACTCTCATCTTTACCCTTCTTGATTTCCCTCAGTTTATTTCTAAGAAATAAAACTTGATTTGCATTATTAACTTTAAATAAACTCACCAGTCTATCGTAGATTTCCTTGGCGGTGTCCAGTTCAGAGATATAGGCCACCAAGTGCTTGTCGATAGAGTCTCGGATGATCTTCTATTTTGACTTCTTCGATTTTCCATTTGTTCCATGCAGCAGTGGGTGCATTTCATGGAGGCTCAACAATATTGCCTCTTACATGGTCCAGCACTCCTAGATCTTCTAGGGTTAGATTGATAGACATCTTCCATCTGTGATAGTCATCTTTCTTACGAAGCTTACCTTCGGCAGAGTTTTGAGGACCCCATAGTTCTTTTAGGATAGCCTCGCCAATCTTCTTTTCGGTGATTGCTTTTGCTCTTGCTCGGGCTTTGTCTTCACCTCAGCTCTGATACCATGTTAAGTTATGGTATGTTATATGATTATAATAGTTTACTTCTTTTTCTTATTATATTCCATATATTAGCAATCACATGTACATAAAGTAAAGTGCAGCTAGAACATTAAACGATCGACAGAAAACAAGACAAGACGAGAGACACAAGATGTGGCGGCTAGCCAGGGACAAACCCCACAATGTGTGGGGAAACCCTTTGATCAAATCTTCTTTTATCTTCAATAATTCAGCAGAGAGAAATAGTAGAATAAATCTAATTTATATCAATAGTAGCAAACCCTAGATCAGTAGCATCAACATTAGTGGCTTCATCATCAAACTAGGGCAGACGATATCTCACAAACCGACCGTCGGATCAGCATGATTCCACCGCCAAAAGTTGTAGCTTCCAGAGGAGGTTCAGATGAACCTACAGTGCAGTTCAGATGAAGAGATCTTCTAGTCAACGTAGGTCAATATTTACTTCTGCAGTTGCAGCTTTAGTTTCGGCAGCTTCCAACTTCAAACTAGGGCAGTCGATATCTTGCAAACCATCTGTCGGATTGACTTGATTCCACCACCAAATGTTGCAACTTTCACAGGAGGTTCAAATGAACCTACAGTGTAGTTCAGATGAGGAGATATTCTAGTCCACGTAGGTCAATCTTTACTTCTACAGTTGCAGCGTCAGTTTCGATAGCTTCTGGCTTCACATGTGTGAGAGAGAGACCCTTTTTTGCGCAATAGAGAAGAGACTCTTTTCTACGCAGTAGAGAGAGAGAGAGAGAGATGTGATGATATGAGTGAGTCCAAATGAGGAAAAGTCCTCCTATATTTATACACAATGTTTGTGTTTGAATAGATGCGACTTTTGGGATTCTGAGCCTACATGAGTTGTAGGCCGGCTTAATAATAATTCCATAATCAAAATAAATTCATATCTCCGTGAATACTTATCGGAATCGGATGAGATTTATATCAATCCTACACCTCTCGACGAGAGGAATCTAATAAAAATATTACCAGCCATGAATAAGATGACCCACATGAAGTTTTTCCCTGGTTGCCAATTTTAACATGATCTTAAGGAGAGCATGCAAGAATCTAGAATTTGTAATACATAAGCATCTTGCCACACAAACATTAGAAGCACATGAACCATACATATCCATTATTACTTTATTAGGAAAAATAAAACAAAGATGTTGAACTAGAAATACCGAAATAAAATGTTGAATGTAAGGGAGCAAAGGAAAAGAACGGGTATAAATGCATTACAAATATTCCCCTTGGGCATTAAAAATTTTCAATGAAGTCCATCTTGAGCATTCATCTTCTCACAGGCAGATTCATAGGTTCCTTTTTTGATGTGCCTTGTCCCATTCTGACCAAATTGGGATCTTGACTCATCCCAACATTCTTTTTAATGTGGCCATCAAATTTATTTTCCGCTTTCTTTTTCTATGATGATTTCCAACCTGCTAATGATATATTATGTTCAATGTCGATGGTCTGGAATTGTTTTTGTTCTTAGTTTTCTATTTTTTTGTTGTTTTTTGTGTAAGTTGATGTGATGATGCAACCATGGTTAATTCCTCTTCGTTTTCTACCTTACTATCTAATTCTATATATGTTGATGAAAGACTTAATGTATCAAAGTGTTCTGAGGAATGCCCAACTTCTTCATCCTTAATTTGATCTACCATAGGGGTTAAAAAAAAGTCAATATTGCATAAATCCTAGGCTTATATCACCCACAAATGATCTCATTATTTGGTTCCCTATGGTTCTTAGTATGATATCTTCTTTCCAAATCCCTGTCAAGCTTGACCAAGGTGTCATCAATGTTTGGGATAGTGGTGTATGACAAGTCTATTTGGAGGCTACCACCCAAAGATGTTGCACTCTTCCTTGATAGGAGCATAGCCCATGCATCTGTAACATCTATCACAGCAACATCCATGGTGATCATGATATCTAGGTAAGCTACTAAATGAAATTGTAATTCTTTGATTAACCCACGTACTTCAATTTTATTGGAGTCGATAGCACATATGTTATCATAAGGCCAAGAAATTATCAAATTTAATTTCTCCATCACTTTTTTGGTCATGAAATTAGATGAAGCAGTATAATCTAGCATGCAATTATGCAAGAGAAGATCATTTATGAACAAAGTTATGAATAATTTTTTATGTTGTTCATTACTCATGTACATGTCCACATTCAGCAAGATTATTGGAGCATCTGTTGTTATATCCCTTGGCATTGTCTCACTATCCCCTCTTTGAGATATTTCAATAGTTTTTAACAACTTTGACCTTTGAGATGGTAGCTTCAAGAGTTCTGATACCGGAACCGACACCTTTCCATTATTGATACAATCACCTAGATCAAAATTCAAATCTAAAATTGGAGAATTGAAAACCGTATGCACAGTTTTATCTTTATTTTCTTTCCTTTGATGTGCCACCCCCTTTTGCTTGGCCATGGAAAAGACTTTTTCTTGAATAGGATTTTCACCATAAATTTGTGTGACATTATTATTAGCACAAATCATGTTATCATCACTTTCAACGTTTTTAGACAAATCATCAACATTTTGTCTCCTTTTAATGATTTCCATCAAATTTTCCATTTAGAGAGAAAACATGTTGATTTGGTCACCAGTTCCTATATATTCCTCTTTGTTTATCCAACAAAAAATTGGGCAAGTGGATTCCTCGCGAATATCATCACAAGGTCTATAATATGGAGGAGCCTAACTCACCAAATTAGTTATTTCCAAAGGGTTTGGTGGTCTTTGATCTAAATGTGGGCCCGTATTTTTCTATCTATCATTAGGCTTAGGAGGAAAATTGTTCACTTGAGACCTCTCTGTGGCAATCAACTAATTCTGAATTGCATTAATTTGATTGGCATTATTAATTTCCATATTCTTCATCAATTGATTTATCTCTTTGATTGGGCCATTTGTTTCCTCCTTAGCTTATGTCTTGCCTTTTGGCTCCTGAAACTTTCCTCTTGTGAAGCCAGGAATGTCTGATTTTCCTTAAGCTCGTCTATACCTCTCTATGATTCAGTCATTCCCTGAGCATCCCTTAATTTTGCAAGCTCTTCCCCCTCAACTCATATTAAGTGTCAACATTAAATGCATCAATGAAAGAAATAAGAATTGAATTTTGTGGGGGTTTGATATCTTGAGGCATACTCTCTACTATGTCATTAAATCGTTTGTTGAACTCATCCATTCTTTCATTTTCATTCTTCTTTATCCCATTCAAGGCATCCAAGAGGTGGTGACATTCTTTCATATCCCCCCACTTAGTGTTGAAGGTAGTAATAATTCCAGCAAGTTCTAGGAAGGTGTTGTCATTATGCTCTAGGAACTGATCCAAGGCATCTTCTTCCAAGGAAAAAACAAAAAAATTGTTTTCCATGTGCTCATAGTCGTGGTTGGTGCACCATTTACTTACAGGAGGTTGAAATTAATTATGTGCATCTTTGCACTTATTGTATTATTACCCTAGAAGGAAGGAAACCTTTCGATAGAATTTTCATAAAAGGCATGAGATATCCCTAAAGGTTATAAAAATTGATAGGCTTATATAAATCATCCATATCTTGAACTTATTGATTATCAAATGCTTCAAAAAGGAAATGGAGAATAGAAAGTGCTTCTTGTCCAAGATTAGCAAGAATTATGCTAGAGGAGATTTTGTTTAATCTCTTTCAAAAAACCCTTTTTAGGCTCAAGAATGGGATCAAGAAAAAATATTGGGTTGCTCTTAGTAGAGTACCTTGTAATTTTTTGATTCAATGGAGTCACCACTTTGATACAAACCAATTTCTAATGACCAACCATGCATAAAACAAAGCAAAAATAACTCAAGAAACAATAATTCGTATTTCATATTTAAAAAGATTTATCCCCGACAACGAAAAAAAAAATTGTTGTCTCTTGAATCCACACTTGGGATTGGCATGGAGAAAATCTTTAACTCCACTTGGTTTTTCCTTGGGGGAAAGTCTCGAGTTGAGTTGTTGTCACTTAAATCTCAATTCCTCCTTCTAGGATAACTCCTAGTGAAGCCAAGGAGGGTGGACCCTATAAGAATAACTAAGGCTCAACAATTCTAAAGCTAAATAAGTTAAGTTCTAGGAGTTAAAAATAAATTACCAAAAATACATCCAAATTAAATCAAAATATAAATTGCAGCAAATGACTTCAAAGCATCATAATAATAAGAACCATCCACAAGGAGATATTGAAATAATAACCAAGATGGATCAAGGTGGACCAGTGCCAAATATTAAGGTACTTGCAAAAATAAATATGCCAATAGATATCCTTAAAGTAATACTTGGAAGGAAATACCCAACAAGTAAATGCCTCAAAATAAGTGATCAAAAAGTAAATATGGCAATAAAGATAGGAAAGTACAATAATTTTCAATGTAAAATATTTAGAAAAGTGAATGCTTAGAACAAGATGCTTTGCTAAGCAAAATGTATGTACTTGAAATAATGACAATTACTTCAAAAATATAGATAAACTTTATGAACTTAGGAAGAAAAATGAAATGAAACTCTAAGTGCCAATGCATAGTATGAATGTATTGTAACGTAATCTTGGTTTATTTTAAATCAAGTTAGATTGCAAATTATACAAGTTTCAACTGAAATTATGATAGATGATCCAAAAATACATTAACTATAGTTTAATTATTTAGAGTCTAATATTTAATTATCTAGAATATTTAATTAAATATTGGAGACATTTTAGAATAACTAATTGTTGTAAAAGATATGACATCTAGAAAGGTGTCGTTTCTTATAATATTTAATTAAATATTGGAGACGTTTTAGAATAACTAATTGTTGTAAAAGATACGATATCTAGAAAGGTGTCGTTTCTTAAGAACTAATTTAGGAAAATAGTTAGAAGTGTTGTTATGAGAGCATTAAATGTAAATGAACAGTTGTAAATGAAATAAGTGATCCATAACAAAATTAATTTAGGACACAAGCTTATGTTGAAATGTGGCAACAAGAATATTCCAATTTAATTTGTCCTTGAATTAAATTGTGAATTAAAATCGAATTTAGTCTTAACAACTACTTGGAAATAATTAATTAAGTTATTTTGACTTAATTGGTTGAATAAATTCAAATTAGAAGTCTTTCTGAAGTCATGCAAGAGTTATCCCTTAAATTAAGGAGATAAGGTTGAGTTATATTTGATTTGTAATTAGTTAACTCAATTTACTGAGTTAAGTCTAGTTAAATTAGTTCCAAACTGTTTGAGGAACTAATGGTGAGTTAACAGTCAGATGATGCATGCATGCACTCAACTAGTGTACTCCAGTTAACTAAAGATTCCCTCATCAGAAACTCATGCATGTCTATTCTGAGAAAGGCCCAGTTGAGATTAAAGTCAAGGACAGTGTACTATCAGTTGCATGTGTTTTCTTATAAAGAAAACTCATGCATGGAGTCAAGGCATCATTCCTTAAGGATTGTGCAGTTTTGACAGTGTGTGAGATCAGAGTGTTCCACTTGGTTGAAGGTGAATCATCCCAGAGGAATAGCACAAGGAAATAGGAGCTTGGAGGGCAAAGAGGAAGGCTTGAGAGAAGCCTAGATTGCCTATGAGCATCTGTGAGGATTGTACTGAGAGTTGGCTAGTTGTGAGAGCTAAGGATTTGTATAATTCCTATGTATTTCCACCTTGTATGATAATACAGATAGTGGGGTTTTTAGCTAAGGCTTTCCCCAAAGTATTTTCATGTGGATTGTGCGATTGATTTCTTCTTCTTCTAGTTATATTGTTCAACTCGATCTTTAAGCTTCCGCAAATTGATAGTAGAAGTAGGTTATAGTATTCTGCTTTGATTTATATTGCATTATCGGGTTAACCTAAATACAAATTTTCTACATGGTATCAGCGTTGTTTTTGTAGAAATTTTCTACATCTTATTTAAAGCTTGTTTCTCTCCATTTAAAAGAGTGTTGAGCGATTGTGTGTAAACTCTTGCAGATTTCATGTAATTTTATTTTCCTTATTAATAAGTTTGTGTGTCTGGGAATACTTCTACGATTATTGTGGTATCATAACACAGTGATGCAGAATGTATGTGAAGAGGAGATTCCAGCTCTACAGGCTTTTGGAAAACTCCACCAAGTGGTTAATCGGTATGCAAATTGTTCATATTTTATTAAGGAAAATAATTTTACAAATATTTTGTTATTTTCATATTTATAGATCTAGACATAAAAAATAAAAATAAAATATAAAAATTAAAATAAAAATAAAATTTAAAATTTAAAATTTAAAAAAAATAAATAAATAAATAAAGTAATTAATTAATTAATTAATTTAATTAATTAAATTAAAAAATAAAATAAAAATTCTATTATACTAGAGTTTCTTCCCCTCAAAAAGTACCTCATTCACTCATATTCCTTGAGAATTCACTTCTGCAACTAGTGTTGCAACCTATGTTACACTCAAATCCTTTTCCATTTTTCCTGAGTTGTGTAGGCCCTCCAACCATTTTCATGCCATATATGATGGCTTGTTCTATGTGAAATGTGCTAATGAACACTAATGAGACAGTAGAGCTAGCGAAATACCTAATATTTGAGGGGTTGAGGTCAAGCCTAGCTATTTTGGAGACCAAAGCCAATTTATTCGTCAAATACATCGTATTCTAGCCTTCTGCATCCTCCGTAGGTAGAAACTGACCCGTGCCATAGTTGAGCATTGGCGCCCTCACTCAATAGACCCAAAAACACACCCTTTGTATCATCATTGTCACACTCATTTGTCACTATGATATCCACCCATTCTACAATTGGTTTCTCTACAGGTTATGTGATATTCCATGCGTTGTCACTCAAGCCACAGTGGCCTTTTGTTAGACTCCATGCACTCCAATCTATTAGTCCCTCTACCTATGCCATTTCACCCGTACAGACAACCACAAACAAAAACAGAACAAGTTTTAGTTGAGTACGATATTCCATATTGGGAAGCACAATTCCCCTTTATTCTCATAAAATTGAGCAGTGATATTCTCTCCCACTAAAAAGAAACCAGTTACTATTTGTCACTAAGTGTGTATCATTGCGTCCTGCGTGGGTTTTTATTGAGCCACTGTAAAACCTTGAGCACCAACGTAACACCACTCCAGCGCTTTCCAGGAGGAAGACCCAGTGTTTTCTAGGAGACCAGCGTAAGAGTGAACAACTTCCAGCATTGGAGACCAGTGAACTAGTGTGAGGAGTTGTGTTAGATTGTGACTTGCATTGCAATACCACACATAAATGTATGCCTTTGTTATATGCATCAAGTCAAAGCTTGATCACCTTTTTTGTAATAAGGTAATTTTCTAATAGCAGTGTAAATGTTTGGAG
Organism: Pinus taeda; assembly: GCA_000404065.3. Lineage (NCBI taxonomy): Eukaryota > Viridiplantae > Streptophyta > Pinopsida > Pinales > Pinaceae > Pinus > Pinus taeda. The sequence goes on along the minus strand of APFE031671948.1, from coordinate 119,456 downwards.
AGATAAGGTGTGTTGTATTCTTTTTTTTTAATTTGTAATAGCATATTTTGTATCAAAGAAAAAAAAATTAGTAATAAGGTGTAATTTATTTTCGTACATTTTGGAGTGATAAGGTGCGATTTTGTAATTTTGTAGCAATAAGGTGCAATATTTTTTTTTAAGGTAAACAAAATTGTAACTTAAAGAAAGTTTTACTATGAGGGGGGGTTAGAGTCAAAGAAGTCAAATTTCAAGAGCATTGTAAAAGTCAAATTTTAAAAGTTTCATTGTAAAATTTCAAAAAATTTGACTTGAGCCAAGTGCAAATATCAGTCACTTAAACATTAAACAGGAAATAGTAAAAGTTGGATTTCAAGCAGTGGATGATAGTTTCATGACTAGTATTTTGATTATTGGATTTCCTTCTTCATATACACATTTCTTGGAAACTTTACAGGTAACTGGAAAACTAGAGAAGTGAAAATTTGATGAATTAAGTGAAATGCTAGCTCAACATGACAAAAAATTTGGAAAGAACAAACAGGTTGGAAAAGATGTCTTCTTTACAAAAGCTAGCACTAGTAAATCTTCAAATGAAAGTTATGAAGGTAGACGAAGAGGGAACAACAATCAAAATCAAGGATCATATAGAGGACAAGTTCGTGGTAGAATTCAAGGCAAAGGGAACAATTTTAACAGAGGCAATAGTTCTGGCAGAGGCAAGATTCAAGGTAGAGGCAATAGTCAAGGCAGAGGTAACAATCAAGGCAGAGGAAAAAGACAAGGCAGAGAAAAAAATCAAGCTAGAGGGCAAAGCAAAGGCAGAGGACAAAGTCAAGGCAGATGCAAATATTTCTATCAAGTTGTTTGTAGAAGATCTAACAGAGTTGGCCATTATGCTGAAGATTCTTGAACTTCTATTGAAAAAATTCCAAAGTTTCAACAACACTTGGCACAGTTTGCTAATGATCAAGAAGATAATGGTTCATAATATTTCTTCACTACACTTCAAAGCTCAGAATCAACAACATTATTGGTCTCTGCATATCTTAAAATTTATTATCAAGATGCTTGGATTTTAGATACAGGGGAAACACAACATATGACTTTTCGACATGACTTATTTTGGACTTTTCAACAATTCCAACTAAATTCAATCTTTATTTTTGATGATACAAGAAACAATCCTTGTGGAAAAGGTGTAGTAAAAGTTTATCTTCTTGACATTGGTGAAAAAATCTAATTTCAAATGTTTGGCATGTACCAACTTTCAAAAATAATTTGTTGTCATTAGTCATGATTCGACAAGCCATCAGGTTGTTATGGAGGATGGCTTAGTAAAAATAAACTACATCAAAAAGAATATGAAGACAACCATGATAGGATATGAAGATGGAAAACTTTAAGGATGAAAGGAACAGTCATTCCACGAAATTCTGATTTTTCAAGAGCAGCAAGTATTGATATTTCACCGATAAGGTTGTGGCATGTTAGATATGAGCATTTAAACTTTGAAAGTCTCTCTCAACTTCAAAAGTAGAGAATGGTTAAAGGACTTCCAACTTTCAAGAAAGAAAATTCAAGATGTGAAGCTTGTATTTACGGGAAACAAAGTTGAGAGACTTTTCCAACAAGTTTATGGAGTGCAAACTGACTTTTGCAATTAGTTCATAATGACATTTGTGGACCTCTATAGACTTCTCTAGGAGGTTGTAGATACTTTTTACTCTTCATTGATGATTTTTTTAGAATTACTTGGGTTTACTTTTTGAAACAAAAGTCAAAAACATTCAAAAAGTTTAAGACTTTTCACCAACTTGTTAAGAATGAAGTTAAAGAGAAAATTGGCACTCTCGGGATAGACAATGGGGGGGATTCACTTCCAATGAATTCCAAACTTATTGCAGCGACAATGGTATCAAATTAAAAATTAAAAATGCCTACACTCCACATAAAAATGGAGTAGCTGAAAGAATGAATTGTACTTTGTTAGGGATGGCAAGATCCATGCTAACTTTCAAAAATTTAAGTCCTTTATATTGGGTAGAAGCAATACATATAGCAGTATACTTAAGGAACAGGTATCCTACTGCTCTTTGGATGGAATTACACCATGTGAAGCATGGTTTGGTTTCAAACCTTAAGTCAAACATCTTAGAGTTTTTCGTTCAGTTTGCTATGCCTTATTTCCAAAAGAAAAGCAAACTAAGCTTGATTCATGAACTTTAAAGTGTACATTGATTGGGTATTCCAATGAAAAGAAGGGATATCGCCTTTTGTCCAATGGAAAGTTTATTGTCAGAAAGGATGTTATATTTAATGAAACAAAAAGCAAGAGTTTCACAGAGATAGAAAGTCTTCTACAGAAATTCGAAACTAAGGGAGATAAAATAAAAGTAGAATACAAAATCAACAAAGTACACAACATTGGTATGAGATTGAATTGCCTTCATCAGAAACTAGTTCAACCAACTCACCTACTTCATCTAGACCATCTAGATCTTTTAAAATTTCATTTGAATCTCCTTGCAGCAATTCATCTGACAGTGACTCTCCACCCCATGAACCTTCAGATGATCGACGAACATCTGTTTATATCAATCCACTTTATATTGATGGAGATTATTCATATCTGCAAACAAGTGAACATCAACTACCTAAATAGGTCACTCAACTTTTGAAGGATGTTAGGCCATATGAACCAAACAAAACAAGAACGTGAAGTTCATAAAGAAATGAAGGAAATTTTTCCTTATTAACAAATTATTTTACTGAGCCCTCTGCATACAAATAGGCGGTAAAACATATAGCATGGAAAAAGGAAATGGTTGAATAATACAAGGCAGTGACAGAAAACAACTCTTGGAAACTTATTGATTGTCCTAACAATGTGAAACCCATCAGCTACAAATGGGTTTACAAAATTAAGTATAAGCCAAATGGATACATTGGCAAATACAAGGCAAGGCTTATTGCTAAAAAAAATCATGGCAAGAAGGAATCGACTATGAGGAAACTTTTGAGCCTACGGAAAAATGGAACACCATCATATTAGCACTTGCATTAGCAACTCAAAAAGTATGGGAAGTACACCATATGGATGTTAAAAGTGCCTTCCTAAATGGAGACTTGCAGGAAGAAGTGTATATGACTCAACCTCCAGGTTTTGAGATTGAAGGGCAGGAACACAAAGTATTCAAATTGATCAAGGTTTTATATGGATTGAAACAAGCTCCACGAGATTGGCATTTAAAAATGGACGAGTACCTTCACAAGCTTGGCTTTAAGAGAAGTGAATCTGACCAACAGGTTAAAAATCTTGTGATTCTAGTTATGTATGTGGATGACTTGATCATTACTGGGAACAATAATGGTCATATTTTACAGGTAAAAGGAGTTGCAGGCTAGATTTAAGATGATTGATTTGGGATTACTTCATACTATCTTGGAGTTGAAGTATTCCAACATCTAAACAATATTTTCATTTGTCAAAGCAAGTATGTATCTAAAATTATTCAAAGATTTGGAATGCAAGGTTGCAAGCCCATTCTCACCCCAATGGAACAAAACTTAAAACTTTCAAAATTTGAAGGGGGGGAATTGGTGAACAATACTACTTATAGACAGTAGATTGGGAGCTTGATCTATCTAAAAACCACTCATCCAGACTTATCTTATGCAGTCATTATTCTATCGCGCTTTATGCTTGAACCAAGGGAAAGCCATTGGAATGCAGCAAAAAGGGTCTTTAGATATATCCAAGGGACGAAAGATTTTGGTCTTTTTTACAAAAAGACTAAGAACTTTGTACTTGGCGGATATTCAGACGCAAATTTTGCTGGAATTATTAGTGATCAGGCATCAACACAAGGTTATTTGATGAACATGGGGTGAGCTGCAGTTTCTTGGAGTTGCAAGAAGCAAGCTACAGTGGCCACTTCTTTAGCAGAAGCAGAATATATATCAGCAAGGGAATCAGCATGTGAAATTGTTTGGTTGCGCAGATTTTTGCAGGATTTAATCATTCCTCAAGAAGAAGCCACATCTTTATTCATTGACAGTTGACATAAAGCTTGCCAAAAATCCAATTTTCCATTCCAAAACAAAGTATGTGGACACAAAGTATCATTACATCAGGACAATCATCGCCAAGGACATTATCAAACCTGTATATTTTCCTTCAGAAGATCAGATCTCAGATATTTTCACAAACCACTTGGCAGGATCAAATTTACTAAGTTTCGGGAAGAGCTTGGTATCTATTGTAATGTATTTTTGGATCAAAGGGGGGGAATGTTAGATGATCCAAAATACATAGCTATAGTTTACTTATTTAAATTCTAATATTTAATTATCTAGAATATTTAATTAAATATTGGAGACATTTTAGAATAGCTAACTGTTGTAAAAGATATGACATCTAGAAAGGTGTTGTTTCTTAGGAACTAATTTAGGAAAATAGTTAGAAGTGTTGTTATGAGATAATTAAATATAAATTGACACTTGTAAATGAAATAAGTGATCCATAACAAAACTATTTTAGGACACAAGCTTATTTAAAGCTTGTTTCTCTCCATTTCCAAGAGTGTTGAGTGATTGTGTGTAAACTCTTGCAGATTTCATGTAAATTTATTTTTCTTATTAATAAAATTTGTGTCTGAGGACACTTCTTCTATTAACTTATTCCCAAGAGCTTATCCTTGTAAGGGCCCCGATCTCAGAATAAGGGGTCAATAAAGGATGAAGGGTCCCTAAATTTCTACTTGAACAAGTAAAGTTGGAGATAAATTTGATTATTGCAAAGAAAAATTTGAAACATTTAAATCAAATGTAAAACTGTTGTTTGAAGTGTGAAATAAATGACTAAACTAGATAGAAATTACAAGAGACAAGTAAATTACAAGTGAGAGTAAATTGTGTGAGGTAAAAATTTAACCCAACTAGTCTAATGATGATTATGCTACATTGTTTAGTTCAACCAACATTAAAATCCATTCAAGCACCACAAGAAAGGCTTCCCTAAATGGGGAAGAGATGGATGCCGAGGGGGAAATCCCCTAACTCCCAAGAAAATAAATTATTTATTAGATCCCCCTTATAGGAATGAGGGATAGAGAGATAATTTGCAATGTATCCCTTCAAGAAAGTAATTTATAAAGATTCTTTGGAGAGAGTTTACAATAGTACCACTCAAGGGGATAAAATACTCATTTCCAAAGACTTATAGTAAGTTAGAAGCAATCTAAGTTACAATTGAACTTTATGAAAAAATTCCAAGAATGAGAGAAAATTCTCTTTTCAAATTACAACGGATTACAACAGGACCTTTTGGCAGTGCCAAAGAGAAACGTTTTCTACAAACTTCAAATGGTTTACTTGGAATGATGTTGGGTCCCTATAATACTAGTGATTACCCCATTAATATTGTAGTTATACCCCTTATTTATATTGGTGTGCCCCTATTACCCCCATATTGTTATTTCTGTGCCCCTTAGAATCCCTCTATTGTTATTTTTGGTGGCTTTATATTATTATTGTTAGGTCGGCTGGATTATATTGTGACTCCTTAGACTCCTATATATAGAAAGGAGGTTTTGTCATTTGTATCATCCAAGAATTGTTCATTTATGTAATGGAAAGGAGGTTTCCACCTCGAAGAGGCTGAATTCTAAGGCGTGGATCTCTCTTTTCTATCTTTTTGTGAGCTGGTTTCATAACATTAGGTATCAGAGCTTTGGATTTTAGGGTTTCGCTGCTCCAAACAAGTCATCGTGGAATTTTCGCTATAACTATTTTTCTGTGACGTTTCAGAAGTCGCAAAAAAAACCCATTTGAGAAAAATTGGCTCTGAACATTGGATCCGAATTTCAGAGCTTTTTGCACAATATTTTCGGAGATATGATCTGAGGAAGTTGGCCTTTTCGCAGACTCCTGAATTACACTCAAAATAGGTGACCTGGGGAAAATCGTCATAACTTGCTTTCTGAGCATCGGATTGAAATTTCGTAAGAAGTTAAAGAAAGAAAACGGACTTTAGTTTTCATTTATATATTTTGCAGAGTCAAAGGTTGAAACAGTGACACGTGGCACTTCATACAAGTTCGCTCTACTGAACTAGTCTATAATCAGGTCACTGCGGGAGATTGTGCATAACTCTTTCTTGGAGAATCCAATTTGGATTAGACTAGTGGCATTGGAAAGAGGACAAAAAAGGCTACTACAGATCACAATTTTAGAACTGGATGATTTGAAATTGCAGAGATACATCAGATACAATATCAGGCGTCTACAAAGTTAAAAAAAAGGTGTGTAGTTTTTTTTAATTTTTGCATAAGTTTGGTTTGAAGGAATTCAAAGGGCATAGTAAAGCATTATTATCGGTAACTGATGCCCCGAGGAAAGAAAATGCAAACACCTAGTAAGGAACCTGAAAGCTCTAGCATGACTCATGAAGAAGAGGAAGAAATGCTACATGATATATCAAAATTACAAGAACAAGTGCAACAAATATCACGCTCACAAAAGCTAACAGATGCCAAGATAAATGGCGTGGAATCTAAGATAAAGGGAATGGAAGCTAAGATGGATGATCTAAAGATAGATTTGAGGAAAGATTTGAAGACAGACATGGCAGAATTGAAGACAGATTTGACAAATTTTCTACAAGAAATACTTACTAATGGTGAAAAGGTTGTAAAGGAAACTCATGATGTGAACAAAAGAAATGTTAATCATGATACCATAGACGCTAATGTTGGATCAAAGACTCACCATGTTCCAAAAATCGATATGAGGAAGTTTGATGGCAAGGATCCCGCCACATGGATATTACAGATGGAGCAATTCTTTGATCTCAATAATGTGCAAAACACACAAAAGGTACGTATGGAAACTTTATATTTGGAACAAAATCAGTTTGTATGGTATCAATGGCTTTGTTCTCGTAAACAATTTATCACTTGGGCAATTTTTATGGAAGAATTGATAGCACATTATGAGGATACAAAAGGCAACACTTTTTTTAGCC
>APFE031671948.1:85833-107694 GCA_000404065.3 Pinus taeda | reverse complement strand
CCTATATATAGAAAGGAGGTTTTGTCATTTGTATCATCCAAGAAGTGTTCATTTATGTAATGTAAAGGAGGTTGCCCCCTCGAAGAGGCTGAATTCTAAGGCGTGGATCTCTCTTTTCTATCTTTTTGTGAGCTGGTTTCATAACAAATGAGCATTGGGTGGAAGAAGCCCTTTAAAGGGGTTTTACATATACAAAAGGAAGTTTTCAATCAGCTATCCAAAGGTAACTTTTTGAGTGTTTATTCTTCCACAAGCACTCCATTTGAAGTGCCAAAAATCAACAAGCAAATTAGTTAGGAAAGAACTCAAAGAAAGATGATATAAACCTATTAAAATTGATATATTATAAAAGGAGAAACATAATTCTAAAATATCATATTTTTATGGTGTTTTGATAATGATAAACCAAGTAAACTTGGTCTTTCTCAGCAAAACATATTGTTAATAGAAAAACAATCCAAATTTAAGCTTGTGTGCCTGATTTTTTAAATGAAAATTTAAGGAAAATATCAAGAAGTTTAAGGTTTGTAGGTGAAGGAGATGAGAGTGAGTCTTGGTAGCTCTGATCTTCAAGGCTTGGCTCAATCCACCAAAGCTACTCCTCTTGGAACTTATTGTCTGCGAAATAAACCAGCAAACAACACAAAGTGATAGATATCAAAGCAAACTTTGGATATATGCAATATTAATATTAAATCTTAACAAAATTTTATTAATAAATCTTAGATAAGTTATATGAATTTTGTTGTGCTAAGATATCCAAAAGGGATAAATTGAATCAGCTCTTTTTGGCTGATTTGTGACTATTAGGACAGCCACAAGTTCAAGTCTTTTAGTCTACTAGATATCTAGTAAAGCACATTAAAGTGGAACCAAGAATTATGATAGAAATTTATGAGAAGGAAATAAGAGATTTTGGGTTCTTTGAAAGAACTTTGGTAGACTTTTGAAATATCCTTTAGAATCCTTTGAAATTTAATTGGTCTAGGTGGGAATAATGCTTCACAAATGTGCTTGAAGATGGTTGATCCAACCCTGGATTTCCCCAATTTCAAACAAGGGGAACATTTAAAACACTTTAGATCTTCCCAAAAGAATTAGTAGCATAGGTGTAGCTTTCATAATGAAATAAATACACATGGTGTTCAACCAAGAAATACATGTAATATTAAATTGTAGGATGCAAAGTAGTAGGAAAATAGCAAGCATATAGCAAGTGTCTGTTATCTTCTACTTTAGACAACAATGTCCCTATCAAGTCCTAAGCTACAAATTGAAGCAATGAAATGAAAACCACAAGGTTACCTCATGGAACACCAAGAAAACCACACAAAACCACAATATCATGGACCTCTAAAGTCTTTTTTATTAATAACAAGAAGTGAGACAAAATTATAGCATAGTTTTCCCAAGCTCTCCAAGTTTCCAATTCCTAAAATGAGAGAAAATGAGCACAACATATAGGATATTTTTGAGGCGGAAGAGGCCCAATGAATTTTCTAACAATTAATGATTTTATGGACTTTCAAGTGGCAGAAAATTCCCTCTATTTGGTTGAGCATACAACCCCTTAATTTGTTTTATATCATTCCAAAAATCTAGTTGAGTATGTCTATTATAAACAGCCCCAAATATGTTTCCATATCAATCCTAATTCATCCCTTCTTTTTAGTTGTTAATTGCCCTGAAAATGTGGGATTTGGTCCCTCTTTTTAGATGTTCAAAGGGGCAATCCCCCCCATGTGGCAACCAATTTTTTTCCCAAATTTGTTTGTCCACTTAGCATTCTAAATCAGCTCCTTAAATCCACTTTGATGCCACATCACTTGAGTTAATTTTTTTACTTGGAAATATGATTTTTGTGTCCCCACATTTTATTTTTTCCAATTTACTTGCCTTTTCATCCTAAACTTTAGGAAAAGCTGGTTTTCTAGGGGGGGTAATTATTTTTTGACCACCAAAGTGGGTCTTAGGATAATGTTGGCATTTTGAGCATGAATTTCAAGTTGTTATACGCCACCAATGTTTTCTAAGGTCATTTATTTATATCATTACATATAAAATTAATTAAAAATCTTGTTTTGCGAGAATTTTAATTTTTTTTTTAAAATCCTAGAAGACCTAGTCAAATTCCACAACCCTTTAAATATGACCTAGCATGGTAATATACATCGAATCTAGAATTTGGATAGACGCAAGGCCCTATCATCAAGCCGCACTCTAGCTTCGTAGGTATGTGAGTGAACAAAATCAACAAGTTATTCATCGTTGAAAGGCGAGAATAATTAGCTAAGTGAAAAAACCACTCTAGAGTGCACTCAATTGATTTTTGGGTCCCAAGTCACCTAGGCTTGTTATAAAAATTCATTATGCTAGCGACTTTTAATAAAATTCCCTGCAGGGTTGAGGAAATTGAGAGAGAGAGAATGTAGAGAGAAGAGAGAGAAAGTGAACATGGGTGCCTTGTTGACTTCTGATCATCAAAAAAAATTCTAAATACCTCCTCCATTAGACAATGGATTCTTCATTCCCTTCCATGTGCATATGAGCAAGTAACACACATCATCTCTAAGATAAATATTTTTGGACGGAAAAGAAGAAACTTTTTTTTAATTGTATTTCATCTTATATCCTCATACGTTTACTCAAATATCATGTGTATGTACCCATTTGATGCAAAATTAAATTTTGCATCGAACAAGTACCCACTCTATATACTTTCGAGTACATCACACAAAAAAAAAAATTGAAAATGCATTAAAACAAAGATGTGTTTCTTGGATGCAGAATTAAACTATGCATGCAACAAGTACCCACTCTGCATACTTTTCAGTATACCTATACCTAAAACTAAATAAAAATTGAAAATACATAAAAGAAAAAAATGTTTTTTATATATTTTAAACTTTTTCAACGTGGGTCTACTCAAAGGTATGCAAAGTGGGTACTCGTTAGACGCAGAATTTAATTTTTCATCCAACGGGTGCATACACCTGAAATTTGAGTAAACCTATAAGGAGATAAGCCAAAAATATAATTAAAAGAAAAAAAGGAGAAGAAGAACGTAGCCTTCTTTCTTTCCTTTAAAAATTGATAACTATTATTTTAGTATTTACCTTGGAAGGCCCATTTTAGACCTCAAAATCCCCCTAATGCTTGTAAATATTCTCTTGAATTTTAATACAAGTATGTCACCATTTATTATTTCAAGTGAAAAAAAAACAACAACAACTAGATAGAGAAATCTGCTACTAGGTATGATGATCACCCTAATCCTTAGTAGCTACATCAACATCTCTAAACCTTTCTAAACATGTATTCTTGGATCATCTCAAAAGGAATCAAGGTTATTCACACTCCTTTCATAATCAAGGTTAAAAAAAGCTATAAGCTTATACAGTGTATTATTTTGACCAAGGAATAAAGACGAGTATGTTTCTTTGTCTTGGTTGCTCTAGCCACTCAAGGATTCCAATTCTACCCAACAACTTACATTTTCCAAGGCATCCATTATCCCTTTATTCTTGTCTAATATCATAATTGTTATCAATTTTTATCAATTTTTATATGTTTCTCCCTTGTTAGTTTATCATTCTCTTAGAGTCGGTTTCCTCTTCATTGCATGTACTTTGTCCCCCATCAAGCATCCTCCCTTTCACAAATTTTGGAACTACTTGGAATGTGTGTGGATAGTTTGAAAGTCTTCCAAATAATAGTATTAGCACATACTAGAAATTACATGAAAAATTCTTTAATATATGGCCATTAAGAAAGATGTTTGTTTTCTATTGAATGCCTTGACTTAAATTAAAAGAAAAGAACATGAAACAATATATGAGTTTAATGTTAAGTTTGAAAGGATTTTAAAATATATTCCTCAAACACATAAACCCTTTGGTCAAGCAATTTTAACATATTATTTGAATGCATTCCAAGGAACTTTTAGCTTCTTGCTTAATCCATCCAATCCTCATAAGATTAATGAAGCTAAAGAAAATTCTAAAAGTATAGATGATAGTCAGGATTTACCACATAAACTAGATGTAATTGCACCCTTCGATACAAGAGTGAAACCAAAACCTAAGAATAAACCTTTAATATCAATGAGTCCTCTTGATCCTATTGTTGAGTAATTTAACTGTGAGTTAAATTACTTAGCATTAAATTATCAATCCAAGGATTGTGAACTTGTAGAGTATACTTGCTTTGTATATGCTAGGCTATCAACTTTTAATTGCAAGAAAACTATTATAATTGCAAGATGTAAATCAAATCTAATGATAAGATCTTAGTAAGCACATGCACATGTTATTTCTCAGAGACCGAAATCAAACAAATAACAAAATTCAGAACTAGGAAATTTAAATGAATTGAAAACAAACTACACTAATTTCAAAACTCTATTCTTTGAACTTTGAAAGGTAAATTTTCCCTATTGTACTTTGGAAAGGAAATCTAAACTACTTAACTTGGAAAATAAATTTATTCTATGAAACTTTTAAAGCAAATCTACTCTAGTGAATTCAAAGAAAATTCGATCTATGAGACTCAAAAATATATCTATACTATAACCAGTGAAAGTAATGAAATTATGCTTCATTTGGAAAATAAATGGCAAAAACCGAAAACCTAAGAGATTATTAGTGTGTGCATATTAAACGAGATCCAATCATAAATATGATACTAAGCTAAAACACAATTAAAGTAAATCTTTTTGGTTTTTTGGTTTTTTTTATCAAGCTCTTGACCTGCAAAGAACCAAAGTTGAATGAGTAGAATTATAATTTAAAAGCAAAGCATTGAAATGAATAGAGCATCTAAATGAACTGAGCAGGCCCTAACAAACTTCCTTTTTTCTTTGGGCCCTAGATACATTCACCTTAGTAGGCATGATGATTTGGCTAGGCCATGTTGATTTGACCAAGGGTGAATGGCCCAACGAAACTACAAGATTGGACATATATTCCCCTGTGACTCCATGACTAACTTTGGTTGGGTAAAGTTAATTTGACCAAGAGGAGATTGATGCAATTCACCCGATAAGCCATGAAGGACTTTGACTTGCGCATGCTAATTTGGCCAGAGGTGAATGGTCCAAGGGCATATCCTCTCCTAAGAAGCCATGAAGGACTTTGGTTGGGTCATGTTTATTTTCGTGAGAAGTTATGTTGATTTGGCTAGGCCATGTTGATTTGGCCAGGGGTAAATGGCCCAAGTTACTCACATTTCCTACTCCAGGATGGAGTTATCTATATCTATATATGTGCATGTGAGGGTACACTACATCAACATAGAAAGATCATGAACTTTTCTTATGGAGGAGAAATTTCAGTTAAGGATAACTTTGTTTGCAGCCAAGGAGAATACCTCCATTGCTAAGTGGGAGTGTTGGATTTTTCTAGAATCGAGAGGTATTCCCACATGAAAAGAGGGGCCTCAAAGTCATCCTAGAAAGAAGTAAAATAATATATAATATTATATATATTATATATTATATATATATATATATATATATATAATATATATATATATATATTATATATATATATTATATATATATATATATTATTATATAATATATATATATATATAAATATATAAGATATAGATAGATAGATAGATATTGGATTGACAAGCCAGCCCAAGAAGACAAGTCGCCCTAGCCAAATGAAAGCGTGTATCCCTTAGTTATCTCATACCCATTTCGAGAAGTATAAATAGAGGATGTGATCTCTCATTTTCACCACCAACGAAGAAAAAGAAAAATTATTCTCTTATGGAAGAGGACAGTAAGGAGCTACATCCAAGCATGAAGAAGGTTAAGCTGAGAAGTTAAGGTTGTGTGGTAAAATCCAAGGTTGTGAGGCATGGTTAGAGGCCACAGCAAGAAAATTATAGGGTGGAATCTTAGAAAAGTAGTTGCAACAAGAGATAAGGCAGGCTACAGGTTGCAAGGCTTGCCACAAACCTTGAAAAGGACAGGATGAGGCCTGTTGGATGTTGACCACACCTCATAATAGGGAAAAAGGGATGTGGATAGCCTTAAATAACTTGATATTGCATTTTGAAGGTGTCCATGGTCTAAGGGAGTATACCAATAAAAAAATAAAAATAAAAATAAAAAAATTTAAGGCTTGTCATAGGCAAGGAAAACAGCCTTGATATGCAAGGCTAATTGCAAGGGACCACAGCAGCAGTAAAGGACAATGGGCTAAAGGAACATGCCCAGGGTTGAAATTTGACTAGGTTTGACTGGTATTTTGACTTGGATATTGGCACATATTTCTAGATAAACTGTTAATTTCTAAACCTTACTAAAGAATAATTTCTCCTAAAGAAAAGTTGTTGGGTTTTCTCTCAAGGTTGGGTCTCCCAAGGTAAAATTTGTTGTCTCTATTTTGCATGGCTATCTTTCTATGATCTTTATTGTTTTCGTTCCATTTACTGTTGAGAATTTTTGAAGTGTAATTATTCAATGATAACATTATCATATAAATATTGTTGGAAATAATTAGGAAGTAATTATCTGGAAGAAATTGTATTTTATTGTACATCTTGTAGAAAATTTAACATCATGTAGTCAAGGTGCCTCCCCTTAAGATTTAAATTGTTAAAGTATTAGGTTTTGAAGTAACAAAGACCTAGTATCAAGTTTTTGAGCAAACAAAGGATCCTACAATGATTCTCGCTTGATCCATATTCTATAGGCCTAACAAGAATTTTGAATGCTCCTTTCTTCATCTCATTAGTGGTCATTGATTACATCCTTCACAATTGTATGTTGGATTTCAAATCCACCATGAACGTAATGAGCATAGAGGTGGCATGGAAGATGACACTCAAAACTTCAAGACGATACAAAAATGTATGTGTGTTTGACTTGAGAGAGATTCCATCCATTGCTTTAATTAAGGATTTATAGGTCCACCTCGTAACACACTTGGATGTGTACCTTAACATGTATATTGTGGTTCTAGATGTACTTGTAGCATGGGGGATGTTGTTTTCATGTAAATGGATGAAAAAAGTGGGAGGATTTGTCCAAATGGATATATCTTACATCACTATTCCTACTCCATACAGTGATATAGTTATGTTATATACAGAATAATTCTGAGAGAATCACATTGAATATTCAAGGAAACCATAAAATTAGATTAGATATTCGAGGAAAGATTGGGATCCTACATTATAATCACACTTGAGATTTCCCTTAGAGATGATTTTGCTCTTATTTAGAATATTAATTTTGATGGAGTATCCTTAAAGCAAGGGAATGGTGCAGGCATAATTTTCTTATCCCTTGATCATGAGGTGATCCACCTGTCATGTCGCTTGGAGCTTCAAGTGAAAAATAACATGGCAGAATCTGAAGTGCTTTTATTAGGTTTGAACACTACAAATAATTTGGGTATTAAATGTTAATTTTGATTGGTTATTATGCTTTAATTGTATGTCAAGTGAAGGGACTGCATGCATGTAAGAACAAGAAGCTTAAGAGGTATAGGAAGGCAGTCCTCAGTGCCATACATGAATTTTATGCATTTGGGCTAAAGGTAATGCCTAGGTCATAGAATGTCATTATTGATTCTTTAGCAAGTGCCTCTTTTGTCTTTGTAGCCTTGCCCAAACTTGGAACAAGGTGGAAGAATAGAGATTATTTATATACCTTTCATTCTGAATAATGTGGTGAACTTGTAATTATTTGAAGGCAACGTTCAAATTACCATATTTCTCAACAACGCAGATGAGTTTGAAGGAAATGAATCGGATTTGAGATGTGAATATTATATTGAGAAATACCCTAAAACAAGATTCCATCTGGTCTAGAACCCTCAGAAGCGTCCTTCAACCATGATAATGGATTTAAAGGACAAATAGATATCATTGGCCCTGAAGACTATGAATAGATTAGCATATGAATAGAGGAAGATCCAATAATAATAAAGTTTGGAAAAGGTATTACTCTGGAAGAGAACCATATAATCATGAATTTAGTAATGAAGTATGGGATGTCTTTTCTTGGTCATGTTATGACCTCAAGGAATACAAAGGAAATGTAATCCAACACAACATTCCTTTGACCAACTATCCCAAACCATTTAGATGAAACTTAAGATAAATCAACCCAAAGATAACACCTTTGGTGAAACAAGAACTTTGGAACTTGCTTGATGTAGGAATCATTGCCCCAGCAAGACACAATACATGGTTTTCCAAGCCAATTGTGGTCAGAAAGAAGATAGGTCAGATCAAATTGTGTGTAGACTTCAGCAACATTAATTTAGCATCAATAAAGAACAACTATCCCTTCCCCGACATGAAAATGTTGTTACAAAGGATTGAAGATCCAAGATGATGTTTTTCATGGAAAGGTTTTCAAGATACAACCAAGTTCTAATAAAGGAATAAAATAGGTCAAAAATAGCATTCACTACACCATTGGGTGGATAAGTTTAAATATATTAGAATTCCATTCAAATTACAGAATACAGGTACTACATTTCAAAGGGAAATGGATTATGATTTATGAGACATTAAAAATGAAATCATAGAGGTTTACTAGGATGACCTTACAGTATTCTCTAAAAATCACAAAGATCACATCTGCCACCTAAGGTAGGTTTATGAGAAATGTAGGAGATATGGTATATATTTAAATCCCAAGGAAACATTGTTGGAGATCATCAAAGGGAAGCTACTAAGGCATATAGTGTCTAAAGGAGGAGTGAGAGTAGACCCTGAAAGGATTTTGGTATCCAACAAATCCAATAGCCAAGGAACATTAAGGAATTCCAATCGTTTTATGGCAAGGTTAACTTCATTAGGAGGTTCATTCTAAACATCACTGAAATCATTAGACCTCTTAATAGTTTGTTAAAGAAATATGTCACTTTCAAATGGGATGAAGCAAGTCATATAACATTCCAAAGCTAAAGAAGCTATCATTATTGCTCCAATTTTCCTGAGTCCAAATTTTGCCAAGGAATTTATCATATTATCCTTTGCCCCCAACGATACCATAATTGGAATATTACTTCAAAATAATAAACAAGGTTACGAACATCCCGTAGAATTTAGAAGAAAAATGCTCAGAGATGTCAAGTTGAACTATGCAATCATGTAAAATCAAGTGTATGCTTTGCTCAAAATTGTTAAAGCATGTTATGTAACCAGATCACAAAACAGAAGAAAAGATAGATCAATGACTTGAAAATAAGCCTCTTCAAGGGGGAAACCTCATTTTAGATTATATAAATGAAAAATCTTGAATTATACAAACGAGAAGAACTCATTATATATATATATATATATATATAATATATATATATATTATATATATAATATATATATATATATATATATATATATATATATATATATTAAGGCCTACATAACAATAATAATGTAAGGGCACAAAAATAACAATAGTGGGTTCTATGGGGAACAATAATAACAATATGTGGGCTAAATGGGACACAATAATAACAATATGGGGCCTACACTAGTATTAGAGGGAACCTAACATACCCGTCTCCTTCAAAAAAGTGTTGTCCTCAATGCTTGAGTAGTTTTAGATGCCTTTGTATAAATACTCATCCTCCCATGTGGAATCTTCAGTGGGTACTTAATGAGATATTCTGAAACTGATTGATTTCGTAGCTATTGGATTCTTGTTTCCATTATTGCTTCAGGATCTAATATGATTTTTCCTTCCTCATCAAGTTTTGGTAATATAGTTTGAACTGGAAGCTTGTCACCTATAACCTTCTTAAAACATGAAACATGATGAATTGGGTGTATTCGTGAAGATGCAAGTACCTCCAATTTGTATGCCATAGTACCAATCTTTTGCAATATATTATAAGGGCCATAGTACTTGGGTGATAATTTAGTATCCTTCTTAGCTTGCTTGAGAGGAATTTGTTTGTATGGTTGTAGTTGTACAAATACCCAATTACCCTCGTCAAAACCTCTTGTGTTGTGATGTTGATCTACTTTTTGCTTCATTCAATTTTGTGCTAGAGTCATATTATCCTTTAAGAGTTAGAAAACTTGTTGTTGATGCTCGTTGTTATCTTTCACTGATTTAACCTTAGAATTGTCTCTTAGTCTATATGATGTGATGGATTGTGGATGATATCCATGAAGTGCCATAAATGGGGCCATTTTTATCGTGGGGTGGAAGGACGTGTTATACCACCATTCTGCCAAAAGTAACCATTTGATCCATTGTGTTTGTTTATCATATACAAAGCAATGAAGATATGATTCCAAACATTTTTTCACTATCTCAGTTGGCCATCAGATTGAGGATGATAAGAAGAGCTATGAGCCAATTGAGTACCAAGAGAAGAAAATAATATTACCAAGAAATTTCCAGTGAAAATGGGATCTATGTCACTTACAATAATCTTTGGATTTCCATGTAACTTTTGAACTATTTCCACAAATGTAGTAGTGACTATGTTGGCTTTGAATGGATGAGATAGAGCATAAAAGTGTGCATACTTGGTAAGTCTATCAACTACCACTATGATGACACTCTTTCCTTCAGACTTGGGTGGACTTGTGATCAAATCCATTGTTACATCCTCCCAGTGCTGAATTGGAATGGTTAATGGTTGTAAAATACCTAGAGTTTTAATTGTCTTGACTTTATTTTGTTGGAAAACCAAACATTTGGCCACAAAATTTTGAACATCAAATTTAAGTTCATCCCAAAATAAATCCTTCTTGACCCTGTGGTAAGTTTTTAAGAATCCTCAGTGCCATCCTATAGGAGAGGTGTGCAATTCCAAAAGAAATTTTATTTGATTTTGGAATTCTTACATAGATATAAGTGATCCTTGTGCCATATTGAATCATTCTTCTAGAGAAAATTATCAGATGCACTGGGATATTGCTACAACTTTTGAATGAGTTTCCACACCTCTTTTTCATTCATCTATTCATCACTTGCTTCATTTATCCAATCATGCTGGATAATAGAAATGGCACAAAGTAATGGCTCTACATCCTAATCCTTTCTTGAGAGTGCATCTGCAACAACATTTTTCTTCCCTTTCTTATAGATGATTCCAAAGTCATAACCCAACATCTTTGTGACCCATTTTTGTTTCTCTTATGAAGATAATATTTGTTCCAACAAGTATTTAGCACTATCATGATATGTTTTGACCTTGAAGTGTCTTCCAATTAGGTAAGGGCACCATTGCTTTAGGGCATGTAGAATTGCCAACATTTCCTCATAAATGGGTTTGTGTAAATTATTTCCTTTTATTGGACCAATTCCATTTCTAGAGGTGTCACATTCCACAATAAATATTTTTGTGAAGTTTGGTGTAGCTAAGACCAGAGCTCAACATATTCCTCTTCAAGATGTTCAAAGGCCTTAGTTTCTTCTAGAGTCCAAGAAAATGCATCTTTTTTTGTAATTTCATTGGAGGTTTTTCTATTTTCCCATAATTCTTAACAAATTTGTGATAATACCCTATCAACCCAAGAAATCCTTGAAGATGCCTTAAATTTGTGGGGATTTTCCATTCCTTGATGGCTTTAATTTTGTTAGGGTCTACTTTAACAACTTCGTGAGATACAATATGACCCAAATATTCCACCTCTTATACCCCAAAGAAACATTTGGAGGTTTATACATACAATTATTTCTCCTCCAATAGTTTGAACACCATGTCAACATGTTGAACGTGATCGTTCTAATACTTGTTGTAGATTAGTATATCATTATAAAATACTAACACCAATTTTCTAAGGAATGGTTTGAAAATGGAATTCATCAAACCTTAAAATGTGTAAGGTGCATTAGTTATTACAAAAGGTATGACCAAAAATTCATAATGACCTTCATGATTTATGAAGGTTGTTTTTGGAATGTCTTCAGTCTTCTTTCTAATTTGATGATATCCTGAACAAAGATCGAGCTTGGTGAAGTAAATTGATCCATGTAATTCATCAAACAATTCATCAATGACATGAATGGGAAATTTATCTTTAATAATCTTGTTGAGCTCCCTATAATCTGAACACATATGCATGATCCATCCTTCTTGTGTACCAATGCTACTAGAGCAGAGAAAGAAATTTGGCTAGGTTGAATTATACCATCCTCTAGCATTTCTTCAACCATATGTTTTAATTTCACTCTTCTAGGCATAGGAATATCTTTAAGGTATGATGTTTGGATGAACACTTCCTGGAATCAAGTGAATAGCATGATCATAATCACTAATAGGTGGTACACCTCTGGGAGTCTCAAATACCTTGGAATGATGTCAAGGACTCTTTGGATATCTGGGGAAATGGGAGACTTAGATGTTTGAACATTTAGTGAGAATAATTATGAAATTACACCACGTTGTTGCTTATTCAAAAGCTTGGTCATGCCATTAGATCTAATTATCTTACCAAGCTTCATAGTGAAACCCCTTAATTCAATTTCCATTCCTCTTAAAAAAAAAATTCAAAAAATGTTCTTGAAAATTAAAATCTATCATCCCCAAAAATTGCAACCATTCGACTCATAATACAACATTAGCACCACCCATTGGAATGGAAATCATTGGACTACTCAATACATATTCCCCCATGTTTAGATTGATATTATGGCATTTCCCTGGGAAATTTATAGTTCCTCAATTTGAAACCATCACTTGACACTCTAGTGTTGGGTATACAAAGCAATTCAAATCCTTAGCTATCTTACAATGAATTAAATTATGGGAAATACCTGAATCAATCAATACTATTACTTTTTTCTTCTTGACATATCCTTCTACATTGAGATTTTTAGGAGTGCTAATTCACACCATTACAAGATATGGTCGAATTCATGTCTTCATTTTCATCCCCTGGTGTTGGTTCCTGGTGTATATCTTCTTCTTCTGATGTTTCTTGTTCCTTTTTTTCCTCCTCTTCACAATCTATGTAAAACAATTTCTTCTCAACACACTTATGACATTTAGTGTATTTGTTATCACAACTCTAACAAATCCATTTTTCTTTTTCTCCTCCAGTTGGTGTGGTGTCAACATTGTAGGTTGTGTAAGGCTAGGAGCAGAAACACTTCCATCTTTATAGTTGTGAGCGGTAGACCTCCTTGTTAACATAAATTTTCTTTCAACTTTTCTTTCCACCCTAAATGCATTCTCCAATTACTTAGGTTCCCAAAGGAAAATGTTATATATTATCCTTTAAAGTCTTTATGAAGACATTAATCATATTCTCCTCAAAAATATGAGTTACCTTCAATATAAAATAAGTCCTCAATATGCTCCACCATTGAACCCTTTTGTTTGAGATTTATCAATTGGATAAAGGTGTTGTTCTTTGTATCATCATAATGTGATATCAATTCATTTGTAAATATTGACCAAGTTACAAGTGATTTATGAGAACAAATCCATCGATAACACACAAATTGATTCAGTTCTAAATATAAAGATGTAGTCTTTACCTTTTGTGTGTGTTGCACATCATGTAGAACAAATAATTACCCCTTTTGTAGTAATCCATGTTACCGTATCCTTTCCATCAAACTTTCTCATAACGATCTTTGGAATGTGGTTGTTCTTAAACCCAATGTTGAAGACTCTAAAATAATAATTCATATTTATCTTTTCCTCATCATGATTTTCATGGGGAAGCCTTTCTTGCAACAACTTTTTCAATCCTTCCAACGTGACATTCATCGCATCCATGTCTACTTTAAAAAATCCCAAATATTATTTTAAACCATCCTTCAAACCTTGCATGTCCCTTTTTATTTTTACTTCTAAATCATCCATCTTGACATTCATCATCGCTTCTAATTCATTTTTGGTTACTCTTTGCAAGAGAAAAATTTGTTGCACTTGGTCTTGTAATTTTGATATATTGTGTTGCATTTCTTCTTCTTCATGCATAATAGTATAGATTTTTGGTTGCTTACTATGAGTATCCATTTTCTTGTTGCAAGGCATAGTGGAACCAAATAATAATATCTATGCTTTATTATTCCCTTAGAATCACTTCAAACTAATTTGTCAAGTAAAAGTTATGCAAATTTTTTAAAAAATACACACATTTTCTTTTCTTGAGCTTGATCTTGATATTGTTGTATCTTTGTAATTTAGGGCTCCCAAGATCTAAAATTTTGTCATGTGGTATCCCTCTATGTCTTATTTCCAACAACACCAGTTAGACTGAGATTGGATTCTTAAAGGTAAATTTAGGCCAAATATCCCAAGATGGCCTACTTATGGAATGATTTAGTAAAGTAAACTTGTATGGAATTCCATGTGTCATTATTTCATCCTTCAACCATGAAAATGATATCCAAGAAACTACATTATATTCAATTTCAACCACTTGTTACGAAATTAAATTTGGATGCTTGAAATGAAAGTTATGATGATTTTCCCCGAGACACTTGTTTGAAACAAAAATTTGGAGCATACAAAAACCCTAACTTCCTTGAATAATATATCCGAGAATATAGCAAACCAAGTTCAGGGATTTTTACATGATATTATGCAATATTTTAGATCCACGTGGTCAAAATTTCAGCTTTTGAAGCCTCGTAGAAAAAATTTATAGCGAGAATTCCAGGATGACCTGTTTGAAGCAATGAAACCCTAGGATCCAAAGTTATGATATCAAATGTTATGTAACTAGTCACAAAAGAAAAGAAAAGATATATCAATGACTTGAAAATAAGCATCTCAAGGGGGAAACCTCATTTTACATTACATAAATCAACAATTCTTGGAGGATACAAATGATATGACCTCCTTTGTATACATAGGAATTTAAAGGGTCACAATATAATTAGGGCCTACATAAAATCACTAATGTAATGGCACAACAATAACAATAGTTGGCTTCTATGGGGCACAACAACAACAATATGGGGGCTACATGGGACACAACAATAACAATATGGGGGCTACACTAGTATTATAAGGACATAATAAAGCACTTCAGAACTTACTTGGGTTATTATAGAATAGTGGCATTTGTTACTTATCTTGTAGTTAAATAGATTCTATCGCAAAAAGATTTCCCAGGAACACAAGCTAACATGCTTGCTAATAATTTGGAGTACGATTTGGAAATAAAACCCTTGAAGATCATAAAGGGTCAAGGACTGACCAAACTCATGGAAAAAGGAAATGAGGAAGCCATTGAACTTAACACAAAGGGGTGTGCCCTAATAATTGTGGTAACCCAAGAGTTAGAAAAGAGTTACTAGTATAAAGATATAATCTACTTTTTCAAACATTTGATGAATATGAGACACTTTCCCATGAACAATAGGAGATCCTTGATGTTGAAGGCCTCAAGATATTGTTAAATAAATCAAGTATTGGGATTGATAAATCCTGATGGGTTATTAATAAGGTGTGTAAGTCCAAAGGAATCCCAAAACTTGATCAAAGAGTTCCATCAAGGATTGTGTGGGAGTCATCAAGCACCAAAAAAAAACCACACATGAAATCCTTAGGGGTGCTTATTTTGACCATTTATATTCAATGGTGTTCATAGGTCTGTCAGATAATGTTAGTCATGCCAATTCTTCACAGGTAAACAAAAGTTGGCCACTTTACCTACGCTACCATTTGTAGTGGAAGTAACATTCCAAAAATGGGGCCTAAATTTTATAATGAATTTAAATATAGCTCTAGTAAAAGCAATAATTTGATTTTGACAACTAACAATTACTTCACCAGGTGGGTGGAAGTCATACTTAACAAGAAGGCAACCAACGAGGTAGTCATTAATTTCCTTGAAGATAAGATTATCACAAGATTCAAATTTCATTCCGAAATCATGATGGATCATGATGGATGGATCTTGGTCTTTTCTCTCCTTCTGAAAAATTTGCAGAGGTTGTCTTCTATATTGAGGATTAAAGTTTCTATTTTGTGGTGCTTGCTTTTGAGAATTCTTACTCTCCAATTATAATTTAATCAATTTATTAGACAAAGTTTTAATTACATTATTCATATCCTCTAATGTTTGACTTTGAGATGATACCACTTTAGCCTTTCCCTTATTTTGGATAGGTTGTGTCTCTGGTGCTTTACCTGCAGCCACTAGATTTGCTTCTATTTCTAAGGCATCAATTTGGATCTAATCAAGGGTTGTGGATCTTCTCTCCCTCAATGTGAACCCAAAATCTGATTCAAATGCCCCTGTAAAAGTTATTTTTCCACCAGCAAGAGGGGGCTTAATCTCCACTAGAAGACTATTGTACAGTTTATTGAACCTTCTGATGAACTCAACAACACTTTCATCAGATTTCTTCTTAATAGAGTTAAACTCTGTGAGTGAATACCCATGGTCCCTTTTCTCTCCCCATCTCTGGGTGAACAGGCACTCCATCTCTTCCCATGTAGGAATAGAGTTATTAGGAAGCCCTTTAAACCACTTCCTTGCTTCTCTATCCATGGATTGCACAAAAAGTCTTAAAACAACATCCAAGTGTTCAACGTTGAGATTTTCAACAAAATTACAAAACATTGCTATATTCTTCTCTGTTGTTTCTTCATCCTCCCCTGAGAAATGAGGAAGAATCTTCAAGTATTCTTGAGGCATTTGATTCTATTGTTGTGGAAATTGAATAGGTGCATACCTATTCAACAAGAATGCAGGTGCTACCACGTTTACTCCTAAACTTACTGAACTTTGAGTACCAACAGGTCTAGAACCTTTCTGACGAGTAAATGGAGTATGAAAATGTGGCAATGTAGTTATAAGTTCAGGTTGAATAACTATAGAAGATACTGAAAAAGAAAGAAACTCTAAAGACCGTTTTGGATAGTTGGGTTCTTGAAATGAAGTGGATGTAAAAGGTATCTCTTGGTCAAATAAAGGTGAATGTTTGGATGAAAGATGTGTTGAACTGCTGCCAGGTGCAGATAGTGTAGGACTTGGTATAACTGGAGTTTTTGGCCTTCCAACCCTCTTGGAAACCAATCTCTTAGGGTCTGAAAGGACTTAAACCTTTTGATGTGAGGTATATGACCTCGTATGAGGCCTCTTTGAAGCCAGAGCTATTGCTTTCTGTTCAATACAGCGAAATATTTTCTCCTCGTTGAACAACCAGAGGAAAATATTAAAAACCCAGGGAAAAGTGTTCTTGACTTCTCTCCCGGGCAACAGCGCCAATTAATGTTGTCCATTAAGAAACCAATTTCTTGGTTGTGTAGAAATTGTGCTTAAGGCATTAATGTTTATTATTCTTGTCACTTATTTGTATGATGTATCTTCAACTGAAGGACCTGAGGGGCCTGAATTTTAACCCTTAATACTTAGCTGATATGAAAGTCTTAGAATTCCATTTGATTGCTGAATAAAAATGTTGAGTGAAGAACGCTTTGAGAAGTTAGAGATAATATGTTGTTTTTCACAAAAACTATTATCTGAAACACTTTGGGAAGTTAAAGACAATATGTTGTTTTAAACATAAACTATTATCTGTAACTTAGAAGAAATGTAGAAGTAGGAACTTTAAGTATAGGAGTGCTCTTTTAAGGAATTTTAACTTCATTCACACAAGTAAACAAATATCTGCAGCTTCATTACTATACTTCAAGAAAGGAAGATACATGATGACACATAACAGAGAAATCACAAAGCATACCCAACAATGTGTGGAAAACTCTTGATTCTTTCATTAATCATCAGTTTTATCAAGAATCCAATAGCGTAGTCTCCAGGTTCTTCAAAATTTGAACCCATTTTCTATAATCTTCCCTCTTTTTATACATCATGGGACAGTTGGTAATCACCAATACTGTCAAACTTCTTAACTATCTCCTATCTATCTAAGGTAAAAGTCATTACAGAATATTACATTGGAGGGTAAAAGACACCTCATTCTTCTCAAGAAAACAAAATAACAAAAAGTAAAAAAAATTAGAAGGTGATGGTTGCTCGTTGTTCGAATCTGTGGCTTGACTGCTGATGAAGTTTCTTTGTAGATGTTCTGATAATAGCTAGACTATCTTAACACAGCAAACTGCATCTTTACAAAACTTCGTGTATAGACTTGTGGTTATAGGCCCACGTATATATCGGAAGTGTTCTGATTGGCGAAAACACAAAGAAACCTAACCAATCACCGTTTCTTTGAAGTTTCGGTCATCCATCTCTAATTTTAGTTATTCTACTAAAACAGCAGAATTGGTTGATTTACGTGGAATATGGAAAACCTTCAGCTACCACAGAACTGAAAGGAAACAAAACTTCGATTCATGATCTTATCATGTCCGCCTTTTCCACAAAACTTTACCTTCCCCACAGACCCGATAGGAAACAAAACTGCAGTTCAAAGACTTCTCGGGTTCGAAATTTACAATAAAACCCGTGCACTTTTTGACGTGATGTCCATCGGATCTCGTCCCTTCTTAATGAGTGGGTGTGAATGATCCAGACATCAACAGATTAAACCACATTCTATAAACCATCGTCTTTGTTTTCTGAATTAAACCTCGTCCTTGTTAACCACATGATTACGTCGGATTTGTATCCTTCAAGCGGACGGCCACAATTAACTGAGGTTTTAATTCAGTTTTATAATTTCTCACGTCCGATTTTGAATTAAATTTTGTTCTTGTTATCCACGCGATTACCGTCAGATCTGTTGCCTATCAAGCCGACGGCTTAGATCTTTTCTTGTGTCTCTCACGTTCGCAAGCCATCAATAGCATAAAATAAATCATTTCTTTCAAATTTACGCATTCTCTTTTATTTCCGTTAGAATATAATATTTGATTTTTTTTCATTTTTGCGATAAAACTGAAAATAAAATTAAAATGATAATGGATGCTACAAAACTACTGTTAATTTTTCTCCTTTTAGGAAAATGTGAAAAACATCTTCTTTGTATTTAAGAAGAAGGACCCTAGTGTTTCCATCTAGGGTGAACCAAAAATAATGTCATTGATCCAGATTGGATCATTATATTGTTTTTCATCCATATTGATGTTTTCATAGTGGAAAAAGAGGAGCCAAATCACATGACCATTTTACCAGCATTGCCCAATTTGGTAAATTGGGGTTTTAAACCTTTTGAGGGTTTTTTGAGGCATCAAGTGAAATTTTTTGGGGGTGAAACTTTGTCACTTTGGTGTCAAGCCTTGTTTTTCCTATTCTACACACATATACCTTTCCAACGGCGCAAGAATTGCATCAATCAAATTCTGTATGTAAAATTTACTCAGAAGTTGATCTTCCTGTTTTCACCACTATAATTCGAGAGGATGCCACATCAGCCCCCATAATTCATTGAAAAAGGGATATCCACATGATTATGATGAAGAAGACTATAGAAGAGTGTATATTGTAATTATGGTTAAGATTTTAGGTAATCAAACCTAATCACTAGTAGGCTATCGAGCTATGTTATAATCAGGCCACAAAGAGAAAAAGGGGTTCCATTCTTTTGAGTTCAATTGTTCAATAGTTGAGCAGAAATAGCCAAGAGGGATATGAGATAGAGCACACATAGAGGATTTGTGCATTGTAGTAGTCCACAGGCCACAAGCCATACTTCTTTGTACTTCCATACATTTTCTATTCAAAGAAAGAGAGCGGAGTAGCCTCACTTTCCAGTTGGGTTTTTCTCCTAAAAGGGCTTCCCAAGTCAAATCTTGTGTCAAATGTGTGCATGAAATTCTATTTCATTGTTCTTTATTTTCTACATAATTTTAATCTGAATGCATACACTATTAACAGTAATATACATATCTATAAATCTAACGAGAAATAAAACTGTAATAGTGTAGACATTGGATTTTTAGGTATAATTATATTAGATTTGTAGTGACAAACAGTCCAGTGGAATATCCATGGAAGTTTATGTATTACATGGAGATAAGAGAAGGTTTCTTTTGGTTTATTGTGGATATTTGTAGGGGATCTAGATCTGTTGGCCAAAATTCATAAAACCCTAATCATGGTCGATGAATCTGTGAATAACCCTCATGATCCTGTAAAGATTAGGTTTTCGTTGGAACAACAAGTATCGGATATAAATTGTAATGTGAATCTCCTCATGGTTGCCCTGATTAATAAGCTTGGGATATTCGGAGAAAATGGGGGTTGTAACGTAGAGGAAAGATCAAAGGGGATATGGGGAAGAAATGGAGAACCCACTGAAGAAAGAACCCGAAAAAGATCAACCCAATTTGAGTGTCGTGAATTAGTCATAGTCTCGGTTCAAAAGGGAAGCAAAGGTCAATATTTGGTCATACCAAGGCAAAATAGACAATCGGAAGCTAAATCACTAGTTGCAACTCGAAGTGTATATCAGTGTTCATCAAATCAAGGAGGAATAGAAGATTTCAATTGTACAGCTAAAATTACAGGGTCATGCCTTGACTTGGTGGGAAAGACACATGAAGACCCTAAGGTTAGAGAGAGAGCCTCCAGTAACTAAGTCTGAGGAATTTAAAACGCTCATATAGTCACATTTTTACCTTATTGGGTATGTGGAGGATCAACAAATCAAGTGGCACTACTTCAGGAAGAAACTAGGGCAAAGTGTTCAGGAGTACACCATAGAGTTAAGAAAGATGCCCATAATGTTGGGTATCTCCCCAAAGAAACCAGATATACTCCTCAAGTATCTAGGAGGTCTACACCATCATATATGGGAGCAAGTGATTTTTTTCAAGCCCAAATCAGCAGATGAAGCTTGTGTACAGGAATAGTACCTGACAAACATAGGCTTCAAGGTATACACCACCATATATGAGAGAAAGTGATGTTTTTCAAGCCCATATCAGTGGATGAAGCTTATGTACAGAAAAAATACCTAACAAACATAAGCCTAAAGAAATCGCAATCAAATGGATCGAAACAGAAGGAGCAACAGGGTGCTTCTAAGGAGGGGAAGAAGAAGCAAAAAGGGGGAAAATATAAAAAGATAGCAGCCACAGCACATTAGAGTGAATATCCAAGAAATCGCTACAACTTTGATGACCATATAGGGGAGATATGCTCGAAGTTGCATCCAAAGCTTAACTCGAAGAAGAAAAAACGACAATAAGAAGAATAATCTCATGGCCACTGATTCGAGCAACTAATTTAAAAGCAACTCAAACATGGATGATAAGATCGTATGTACATCAATGCAAAAGGAGGTGAATCTGAGTAGCCTTCAGCATTAAGAAGAGAAATGACCAAACTCTCCCATATAAAGATACAGGTCAAGAAGAGAAAGATTGATGCTCTTTTTGACTCAAGATCTCAAGCAAATCTCATTACAGCAGATCTTGCCAAGAATTAGGGGTTGGAATTTCGTGATCATCCAAGCTCATATCCACTAGGATAGGTAAATAAGGATGTAGATTTGAAGGTAACAAAACAGTGCAAAATTAGATTTGTTATTAGTGTTAATTTTATTGATGAAGTGCAACTAAATGTTGTTCCCCGTGATATATGTCCAATCATGATTGGGAGTCCCTACATGTACTTGTGTGATGCAAATTCATGCGGAGATCCAACTAGTATCGACTCTTCAAGGATCGTTCACCATCAACGTGCACAAAGGCAAGACAAAAATTATGTTCGTAAGCGCCAACCAAGCCAATAAATTGATCAATTCCAAACAGAAGTATGTTTTACTATTTTTAAGAGAAAATTAGTCTCTAGAAGAATCAGTAAGAAGCAAGGCATCCATGGATGGGTGTACTAAGAAATAGAAACAGCAACTAGAATGTTATGAAACCAGCTCAAGAAAACACAGAATAGATAGATCAACGCCTTAGAATTCAGCCTCTTCGAGGGGGCAACCTCCTTTACATTACATAAATGAAAAATTCTTGGATGATTCAAATGACAAAACCTCCTTTC
>APFE031671948.1:53929-82170 GCA_000404065.3 Pinus taeda | reverse complement strand
GCTTCCTGGTTACCATAATTTTGCTTTCCATTTTTCTTGCTAACCTGAATGCCTTCTCTAATGAATCAGGTTCCCAACGGCGAACATCATGTTGGATATTATCCTTTAAAGACCCTATGAACACATCAATCCTATGCTCCTCTGGAATATCTTTTACCCTTATGTTCAATTTTTGGAACTCCTCAATGTGCTCCATTATTGAACCTTTTGTTTGAGACTTATCAATTGGCTAAAAAAAGTGTTGCTTTTTGTATCCTCATAATGTGTTATCAATTCTTCCCGTAAAAATTGCCCAAGTGATAAATTGTTTACGAGAGCAAAGCCATTGATACCATTCAAACTGATTTGGTTCCAAATATAAAGTTGCCATACGTACCTTTTGTGTGTTTTGCACATTATTGAGATCGAAAAATTGCTCCATCTGTAATATCCATGTTGCGGGATCCTTGCCATCAACTTCCTCATATCGATTTTTGGAATATGATGGGTCTTTGATCCCACATTAGAGTCTATGGAATCATGATTAACATTTCTTTTGTTCTCATCATGAGTTTCCTTTACTACCCTTTCACCCTTAGTGACCATTTCTTGTAGCAACTTCTTCATATTTATCTTCAATTCGTCCATGTCTATCTTCAAATCTGTCTTCAAATCGTCCATGTCTGTCTTCAAATCTATCTTCCAATCGTCCATATTATCTTCCACGCCCTTTATCTTAGATTCCATTCCATTTATCTTAGCTTCTGTTAGTTTTTGTGAGGTGACATTTTTTGCACTTGGTCTTGTAATTTTGATATATCATGTCGCATTTCTTCCTCTTCTTCATGAGTCATGCTAGAGCTTTCAGGTTCCTTACTAGGTGTTTGCATTTTCTTTCCTCGGGGCATCAATTACTGATAATATTGCTTTATTATGCCCTTTGAATTCCTTCAAAATAAATTTTCAAACCAAGCTTAAGCAAAAATTTAAGAAAATCTACACACCTTTTTCACTTTGTAGGAGCTTGATATTGCCTCTGATGTATCTCTGTACCTTCTGATCATATAGTTCTGAATTTGTGACCTGTAGTAGCCCTCTGTGACCTCTTTCCAATGCCACAAGTCTGACCCAAATTGGATTCTCCAAGGAAGAGTTATGCGAAATCTCCCACAGTGACTTGATTATAGACTAGTTCAGTAGAGCGAACTTGTACGACGTGCGACGAGTCACTGTTTCGACCTTTGGATCTAAAAAATGCATAAAAGAAACTACAGTCTATCCTCTTTCTGTACCTTCTTATGAAATTTCAATCCGATCCCCTGAGAGAAAGTTATGACGATTTTCCCCAAGTCACCTGTTTGGAATGTAATTCAGGAGTCTGCAAAATACCAACTTCCTCAGATCATATCTCCGCAAATATAGCGCGAAAAGCTCTGAAATTCGGACCCAAGGTTTAGCGTGATTTCTTCTAAAATGGTTTTTTTTTTCGACTTCTGAAACGTCACAGAAAAAAAGTTATAGCGAAAATTCCACGATGACCTGTTTTGAGCAGCGAAACCCTAGAATCCAAAGCTCTGATACCAAATGTTATGAAACCAGCTCAAGAAAAGATATAAAAGATAGATCAACGACTTAGGATTCAGCCTCTTCGAGGGGGCAACCTCCTTTACATTACATAAATGAACAATTCTTGGATGATTCAAATGACAAAACCTCCTTTCTATATATAGGAGTCTAAGGAGTCACAATATAATCCAGCTGACCTAACAATAATAATATAAAGCCACAAAAATAACAATAGAGGGATTCTATGGGGCACAGTAATAACAATATGGGGGCAATAGGGGCACAACAATATTAATAAGGGGTATAACTACAATAGTAATGGGGTAATCACTAGTATTATAGGGACCCAACATAGAAGAGTTATTACAAACATATAAGGATGTGTTCTGAGGGCCTAAAGGGTTACCACCTAATAGGGAAGTGGAGCATGAGATCCAACTATTGTCGGACTCCCCCCATTGCCATACATTGGGTTATATAGGCAATCTCTTATAGAAGTGAGGTGAACAAACAGTTGTAGCATTAATTGGGACAAGATGTCACTTGACATAGTGCATCACCATGTAGTCTCTCATCATTATTGTGCCAAAGAAGGATGGGACTGGGCGGATGTGTATAAATTACACGGGGTTGAACATAATCACACTCAAGAATAGGTACCCCTTTCCCAAGATAGATGATATGTTGATTCAATTGCAATAGGCAAAACATTTCACTAAACTAGAATTAAAGTTCAGATATCACCAAGTTCGAATCAAAGAATAAGATACCTAAAAGACTTCATTCAAAACCAGGCAAGGTTTGTATGAATCTATTTGGCTTATGCAATGCACCAAGTACATTTATGAGATTAATGAATGGTGTATTGTTCCCTTTCTGAGATTTATTTGTTATTGTCTAGTTGGATAATATATCAGTATACAGTGCTACTTGGAATAAGCACATCTCACATTTGATGTTGGTTCTGGAGACATTAAAGAATCACCAGCTGATAGCAAATATCAAAAGGTGTGATTTTGCATAGCAGCATTTGGTGTATCTAGGGTATGTGATACTAGGTGGAGGAGAGTTGAAGATAGATCCTACCAATATGGAGGCCATCATGAAATAGTGAGTTCCTGCTAATGTTTTTGAGGTCAAGAGTTTCATTGAGGAAGTACAATACTTGAGGAAAGTTCATAGCCTTGTTTTCAGCGGTACCAGTGCCACTCCACGCTATAACAACAGGTGGCAATAGTTTCAAGTGGGGAAAGGGCCAATAAAGGGCCTTTAAGGAGTTAAAGAAGAAGATCAACCAAGCACTTGTTCTGGAATTACCAAACTTGCAATGGCCCTTTAAAGTGGATACAGATGTGAGTGGGTATGCCATGGGAGCGGTCTTGATGCAAGGAGGAAGGCATGTATGCTACCATTCTAAAGTATTTCATGGGGTGGTTCTTAAATACCCTACCTACAACAAGGAGATTTTTGCCCTAGTGCAATTTGTGAAGAAGTTGAGGCACTATAGGATGGGAAAGGAGACAGTAATCCACATAGATCATTGGCTACTACAGTACATGCAGGCCTAGAGTAAGCTACAGTATACCAGGAATTACAAGTGGATGGGATTTCTACAGTAGTTTCATTTGGTGATAAAGTACAAGAAGGGAAACACAAACAAGTTGGTTGACATTCTCTCAAGGCCACCCACATCAAAGATCATAGCTTTGGGGACTCTTATGCACATGGATCCATTCACCCATAATGTATACAAAGAGGCATATTCAGATGATGATGACTTCAAGGAGGTGTTTCAACAGTTGTAGAGTCAAAGTCATGTGCACGATGGTGACAACACCTTTGACTACCATATCCAATATGGGTTACTCTACAAGCTGGATAAGTTATGTGTTCCTAAAGGTGAGTAATTGCAACTGATTAGAGAGGCTCATACCTCCAAGGTTGCATAGCACTTTGGTGTAAGGAAAATCATGGCCAACTTGCAAAGGTGTGTGTATTGGCCCAAGATGCAAGAACATATAGCTAGGTTCATAAAAGGATGCATTATTTGTTGTACCAGCAAGCCTAACAACAAGAAATAGGGTCTATACCATCCCTTACATGTACCCACTCATCCTTGGGAGATCATTTCCATGGACTTTGTGGGAGGATTACCAACAACCAAGAAGGGACATGACTACTTGTTTGTGGTAGTTGATAGGTTTAGCAAGATGTGTGTTCTAATGCCTTGTAAAAAGACCATAAGTGGGCAAGAAGAAACAAACTTATTCTTTGGACAAGTCTGGGTGCACTTTGCAGGGATACCAAGGAGCATCATTTCAGACAAGGACACAAGATTTATCAGTGCATTATGGACTACAATATGGGAAAATATAGACACAAAGTTGAAAAGGTCTACAGCGTTTCATCCACAGACAGATGGGTAAACGAAAGTAGTCAACAAGACTTTGGTGCATCCTTTGAGGGGATACAACCATAAGAAAATGAAGACCTGAGATGAAAATATGGTATATATACAGCATCCTTACAATAGAGCGGTCCACACATCTACATGAAAGTCCCCATTTGAAACTTGTTTTGGATATTTGTAGCCTTCACCTTTGGACATTTCATATGGGCAGCAAGGAGTGAGGGAAGATCTTATAGGAGACGCTTTGAGGGCTGAAAATTTTATAGAGAAGATATGGCATATCCATATACAAGTACAAGAGACACTGTAGAAGTCATAGGAGAAATATAAGACCAGGCATGATCAACATAGAACAAAGAAATTATTCAAGGTAGGAGATAGTGATTGTAGTTGAATAAGGAGACGCTACAAGGGCCTAGTAAGAGAAGCAAGGAATTGCGGTATGGTCCCTTCAAGATACTAGAAAAGTTGGGTGATAATGCTTATCGATTCAATTTACAACTATATATGTGCATCTACTCAGTTGTGAATGTAGAGAATATGAAACTTTGTGAGCCTTCCATGCTAGATCAGGAAGAAGAATAGATCCAACCTTCTGTGCAGGATTTGGCACCAGATGCTCAAGCGGAATTGATAAAAGATATAGTTTTTCAAAAGAGGTCTAAAACTGCAAGATAGGAGTAACATGACCTTTGGTAGATTTGGTTGAAAAGGCAACTTCCAAGCAAAGCTAAATGGTACACCCTAGAGAAAGTGGAGGAAAATTTTCCTCACCTCATTATAAGCTTTTGGGGACAAAAAGCCTCACAAAAAGGAGAGGTGTTATCCAAATTGGATCATTATATTGTTTGTAATCCATCTTGATGCTTTCAGAGTAGAAAAAGTGGAGGAATTAGCTCATGGGACCATTTTCACTGATGGAGCCCAGTTTAGTAAATTGGGGTCTGAAACCTTCCAGGAGCATTTTGAGTCATCAAATCACTTATTTTGGAGGTGAAACTTTGTCGCTTATTTCAACTGCGCAAGAATTGTGTTAATTTGAGTTTGTATGTGAAATTTATGTCACTCGGAAGTTGACCTTCCTATTTTCACCACCATAATTCAAGAGGATGCCACGTCAGCCCTCATAATTCATGGAAAAGGAGCTAGCCACATGATTATGATGAAAAAGACTCTTAAAAGAATCTATATTGTAACTTTGGTTAAGAGTTGGGGTAGTTAAACCTAACCACTAGTAAGTTATCGAGTTGTTATAACTCGGCCACTAAGAGGAAAAGGGGTTCCATTCTTTTGAATGCATTTGTTCCATAGCTTAGCGGAAATAGCCTGGACAGATAGGAGATAGAGGACATAGAGAGGAATTGTGCACTATAGTACCGCATAGGCCACAAGCCATACTTTTTTATTCTCGCAAACATTTTCTATTCAAAGAAAGAGAGCAAAGCAACCTCACCTTCCAACTGGGTTTATCTCCCGAAAGGGTTTCTCAAGTCAAATCTTGTGTCAAATGTGTGTAAGCTTTTGTTTCATTGTTCTCTACTTTCTACATAATTTTATTTTTCATGCTTACTTTATTAACAGTAATCTACATATCTATAAATCTAACGAGAAATATAATTGTAATAATGTAGATTTTAGATTTTTAAGTATAATTTTATCAGATTTGTTGTGATAAATTGTCCAGTGGAATATCCACAGTAGTTTACGGATCAGTGATCATCATCTATCCATAAAAATCTAATATTGAATTAAGATATAAATGTAAAATCCCCAATGTTTAGTTGTAAATCTATTATGTCGTATTGTTTTGTATTCCATAAATTTAGCTTTCCAATTATATTTGAATTGGCAATCGCTAACTCATTAGTGAATACAAGGATAACATAATTATTATTTTTTTGGTGAAAACAATAAAAATATTAATATATTTCCTCACATGAGTCCCTTTGATTCTAAGTAGTATTGAACATAGTTCTTTTAAAATTTAAGAAATCTTCCTTTATACTCAATTATAGACTTCATTCCTTTCGATTTTGTCTTCTATTAACACCCATGATATTTCATTTAAGTTTGATAATTATAATTGAGATATTATTTTTATAATAACTTCTCCTTATTTTCCCTTAATACTTTAAAAGTTTCTTTGCATTAAAATTTTCACCTTTATTCTTCTTGCTTCCACTTCCTAAAAAATCTTTAATATTATGGTTATATAACCTGTCTTTCTTTAATAAGAGGTATCCCATTT
Organism: Pinus taeda; assembly: GCA_000404065.3. Classification (NCBI taxonomy): domain Eukaryota; kingdom Viridiplantae; phylum Streptophyta; class Pinopsida; order Pinales; family Pinaceae; genus Pinus; species Pinus taeda. Next base: position 75,967 of record APFE031671948.1, on the reverse strand, counting down.
TATATGATTTCTTTACTTTTCTTCTATTAAGTTTCAAATACCCATTTAACAAATGAAGTTGAGATTGGGGTCTCTTTTTTAATTGAACTTTTGAATAAGCCTTTTATATAAATAATGTTTTCAATAAATAATTTCCTTTTTATTTATTTTTCCCTTTGAATATTGTCTTTTAATGATTATATTATTTAACTTCTCCAAATGAATTTTTAGCCACCAACAATAACCATTTTTAAATGCACTAGTAATGACTTTTGTTGTATTAGGTGGCATACAAACTAAAGTGTACAACAAAAGTATTAAATCAATAGCATATGGTACATCTTCATCACAACAATACAAGATCGATAGCAAGCGGCAACAATAGTGTGATGCGATGGTTAGGTACGTCAAGGTTCCATGAGCATTGCATATGGAACCTTGACAAACCTTTGGTGGAACCATTAGCATGACGGATTGAACCTAACAACTCGCATTTAAGGCAAGTCTATCTAATGGATGGGTGTTGCCATGGTTATAGGGCATAATTTCGTGTGAATTGCGACATGGTTTCGTGGTTGTATAACAAAACAAATTGACAGTTGTATGGATCGGGATAAGTACCACTACAGTGTGACTGAGTACAGTATGGATACAGTGGGTGGATGGCACTACGATGGCACAGAGTAGAGACAAAGTGCAATAGTGTGTATAGTGAATTTCAAACTAGTAGATCTCATTAACCCTATTTGCTAGTGTAAGAATTTTTTGTGCAATAATTACTTTAGCTATTGGACATATCACTTATTTATAGCATGTTGAATTGTGGAAGTTATAGCACTTCATTGTTTTCACTTTCACTCTTTTTTCTCACATGCTACCATGCAAATATCACAGAGTGCAATAGTTGTGTATAGTGAATTTCAAACTAGTAGATCTCATTAACCCTATTTGCTAGTATAAGAATTTTTTGTGCAATAATTACTTTAGCTATTGGACATATCACTTATTTATTACATGTTGAATTGTGGAACCTATAGCACTTCATTGCTTGCACTTTCACTCTTTTTTCTCACATGCTACCATCCAAATTTTGTATTTTTTTCAATGAATTGTAACAGAATTGAATATGTGCCTTGAATATTTTACAACCAAAATGATCTTTTCTTCAATAGAAATTATAAATTTAAAAATGGCTAAAAGCTAATGGTAATCAAAGGCTTGGTAATTCAAATAAACTCTTATAATTGTGTAGCCAAAAGATGGATTAGAGTAGTTATGATAAGAGTGTCGCCAAAGCCTAGAATCATACTCGCTCTAGTATAAAATTAGATAAGCAAAGTTTATTCACACACAAAATATTCAAAATGTCTCGACTATAAAGAAATTCATGTTAAAGTTAAATATATAAAAGTATATAAAAAAAATTGATAGTAGAAAATATAATAATTGATTGTAAAATGATGGACTCCCTATAAATATCTCAATAGAATTGTTTGTTTGTTTATTATTATTATCAACATTTAGTCATTTCAAAGAAAATTATAAAAGTCTAGTCTATAATATCTTTTAAGTTGTTGAATTATGAGATCACTACATGCCATATATAACTTTTATTTTGCAAACACTTTGTATAACATTGTGTGGGTTGTTTTTCTCTATTTTATTTATTTTTTGTGTTGTAAAGGATTTTAAGATGATAATACACGATTAGTAGGGGTTACCTCAAGATTGGTGATTGATGCAAGAGCATCTAACCCCCCCCTCTTAATCAAAGGGGAAAAGAGAAAGACGTGGACCATCGAGGTAAACAATGGACAAATTTTGTTTTAATAGAGCTAGTTTGATGGACTTAATGAAATTTAATTTGCCATGTATGCATATAGTTGAGAGATTTAGGGGTTGTTGAAGAAATCATGGAGAGATCTAATCGGATCCTTTCAGTGATCCGATCCAATATTCCTTATATATATGATGAACCTGCGTGTTCAAGAGAGGGAGAGAGGGATACAGAGATTTGTAAGACAGAGATAGATAAAATGTAATCAGAAGGGAGCTTGTTCCTAAGGCCGAAATGCCTTAGATCTCTATTCATATCGTGTATAATATAAAAGTGTGTTTAAGTGTTGAAATTGTGTCCTATGTGTTCATAGATAATCTGAATGTGTTAGTGTTACGATTTTGATCGACCATTGATCACTGAATGGATCGATGGAGATCCAAGGATATCGAGTGATTGTTATATATATGGAGTTATCGTGTTTTTAACACAGAGTCCATCAATAGCAAGAATCAATGCACAAGGGTCGTTAGATCTCATAGATCAACGGACCGGATCCAATCATCAGAACGGAGATCTCAATAGTGCATCGGTGAAAGCCTTTGGAAGTTAACAAAACCGGACCTAGACATAATGCAATTGCGATCATGCGATTAAGCATGGACCGTTGGATCGGGAAGAGAATCCACGGTGGAGATTTGATCGCTTATCGCATTACGCCGAGGTGAAAGACTGGCACATAGTGGATAGGCCAATATGCGATTTAGCATCAACCATCGGATCAACTATATGATCGACAGTTGTGATTTAGTCGGTAATCGCATATCGCGAAGGTCAAGCGCCAGCGGCTAATGGAATGACAATATTGCGATGGTCGATACTCCGATAGGCCGATAGAACGTCGATCGACAATCGGAGATCGGAGGTATTGTCGATCAAAGAATGGAGAGCGCAGCGAGAAGGCAATGACCGAGAGACGGACTCGACGATTTTATGAACGCGGGTTTGTAATGTTTGAGTTCCGGCTTCTTCTTCAGGCAGGGTTTTCCTTTGTATTTTCCTTGTTCCCATGTATCTCTGATATAAGCATTGCCCGGGTTTTTTAAAGAAAAAGTGAAAGATAACGCTTCCGATAACGAAATGGGTTCATAACCCATATGTCCCAAGATTGATTATTTATAAAGTATGGGGAAATGGATATACCCCTATTTTCCCTTTCATCAATTGGAGGGACAATCCATTAAGGGTCTACATAGCCACGTGGAGAAAATAGACAAGGTATTAGTCTTCTCCAATTTCTTGTTCGGAGTTGGGAGTTGGAATCAAAGGTTGGTACAACCCTTCTAGGTACTTAACTTGGTACTTACCTTGGACTGGGTGAAGATCTCTTTTGCCACATAATCGACCCAAAGATCAGAGGTGTCTCACTAAAGGCTGCTCCTAATTAAATATGGAACATTGTGGAAAATATTAGACATAGGACGAGGTGATACAAGCTTCTCAATTCCAAACCCGCCTCGTTATGCAAAGTGCATGACTCGTTATTCGAAGTGCATGACCAACTTGATGGGAAATGTGATTCACAACTCAGCTTCTAAAAGGTAAAATTGTAAAATTGTAGTCAATTCAACCACTTCCTATTTAAAAAATCCAAAATCTTGTAGTTTTTTGTTTTAATTAATAATTTCTCTTTTAATTAAATATTTATTAGCTAGTATTTTCAAAGGCAGTTGTCTATAATGAGACTTTTTGAAAGCCTTTCCGGCCGGTTTTTCCGGTCAAAATCCGGCAGCAATTTATTGGAATCGCTGTTTGATAGCTAGTTTTTGCACAATCAAAGGGTCCCAGGGGTTTTTAAGGGTGCTGAATCCAAATATGCAGTTAAAAAACCATTTTAACTGCTAAAAATCAAGATTTAACCTCAATTTCTTCCGCCGGATTCCGTCACCGGAATCTCCAAAAAGTCGCATTATAGACAACTCCTTTTCAAAGCTCTATCATAATCTTAGTTAGTAACTTTTGGGGTTTTGAGCCTACAATTAGATCTAGCCCAAGGGTTCAAATTACCTTTATTTTGAACTTCAACCACACATTCTTCACAGGTATACTGAACTGAATTTTCCAGATCTGCAAAAAGCTACAGCCATACACATTCAGATTTTGCAGAAATTGAAGGTACAAGGGCTTTTCCAAGTAAGTTTAAATCATAAAACCCATGTAATTAATTCTCATATCTGTTTTCTCAGTTAATATTATTAAATTTGAACTAAAATTAACATATTTTAACAAGCCCTATTTGTTGGACTGGGTGAAGATCTCTTTTGCCACATAATCGACCCAAAGATCAGAGGTGTCTCACTAAAGGCTGCTCCTAATTAAATATGGAACATTGTGGAAAATATTAGACATAGGACGAGGTGATACAAGCTTCTCAATTCCAAACCCGCCTCGTTATGCAAAGTGCATGACTCGTTATTCGAAGTGCATGACCAACTTGATGGGAAATGTGATTCACAACTCAGCTTCTAAAAGGTAAAATTGTAAAATTGTAGTCAATTCAACAACCACTTCCTATTTAAAAAATCCAAAATCTTGTAATTTTTTGTTTTAATTAATAATTTCTCTTTTAATTAAATATTTATTAGCTAGTATTTTCAAAGCTCTATCATAATCTTAGTTAGTAACTTTTGGGGTTTTGAGCCTACAATTAGATCTAGCCCAAGGGTTCAAATTACCTTTATTTTGAACTTCAACCACACATTCTTCACAGGTATATTGAACTGAATTTTCCAGATCTGCAAAAAGCTACAGCCATACACATTCAGATTTTGCAGAAATTGAAGGTACAAGTGCTTTTCCAAGTAAGTTTAAATCATAAAACCCATGTAATTAATTCTCATATCTGTTTTCTCAGTTAATATTATTAAATTTGAACTAAAATTAACATATTTTAACAAGCCCTATTTGTTTGCCTGTTTCTGTGTGTTTCTGTGTTTTTACTATAAGGACTTCCAGCAATATTTTCAATTAGTTGGAAATTCACTTTTGTTGCAACCTGGAAGCTGTGGAAAAGTCTTACCCCCAGATTATCAACCTAGAGTGTTTAAGCACTGTTGGTTGGTCTTACAAGGGTTTTTTTATACTGTTTTGTGTTTTTCTGTAGATTTTCAAATTTGCAATCACGAGACAAGAAGCAAATTTACCTAGAAACCCCCTTACCAAAGTTCTAAATCAAAAAACATTTATAGATTCAACAAATATATTAAAATCTCACTAATTTGGGCTATTTATATGTTGTTTATCTTCTTTCTTTGAGTGAATCATATTGTTCGTCTGTATTTATGTTCTGCATACTTTACATCTTCAGATCAGTAGAGCATTAAATATTTAACTCCTTTCTTCAACCAAGACCCCATACAAAGCACTAGTCAATATTTATTGGGTGAAGTTACCTCATATAGGGAACTCTCCCATATCCATTTAAGAGGAAGGCTTAAAGAGTAGAGATCCATGCCTCAGACCCCATACAAAGCACTAGTCAATATTTATTGGGTGAAGTTATCTCATATAGGGAACTCTCCTAAAGCCATTTAAGACGAAGGATTAATGACTGGAGATCCATGCCTCAGTGGGCACTTGTTCTGTGTGTGCCATCTTAACAATTTGCAAGGACCTTGACATCCCTGCTAATTTGGATGGTAACAAAGTCCAATACTTCATATGTAAACATGCCCGATTTAAAAACAAGGTCCTTGAATCTCCCTATCATAATAAAAAGGGCAATAAAACACCCCCTTCACACAACAATTTCCATTTATCCTTTCATATCCCAACTGAAAATCCAGCTTCTCATTGCCCTTTCTACTTCACTCTACTCTAGACACAGTTCACAAAGACCCTCAAAAGCTGGTTGTGGTTAGTTCTTTTATGGGAACCAACCCCCCTGAGAAGGAACTTCACTCATTGATCCTTGAATCTCCCTATCATAGTAAAAGCAGCAATAAAGCACCCCCTTCACACAAAATAAATTCCATTTATCCTTTCATATCTCAACTGAAAAGCCAGCTTCTCATTGCCCTTTCTACTTCACTCTACTCTAGACACGGTTCACACAGACCCTCCAAAGCTGGTTGTGGTTAGTTCTTTTATGGGAACCAACCCCCTTGAGAAAGAACTTCCATCATTGATCCAATCTTTCCAACAGCAATCCGACCTAATTTTCTGGTTATCCTAACATTACTTACCTAAAGGAGAGCTCCGGAATGTCCCAGACAACACACCAGATCAATTCTTCTTACAAACATTCATAAGCACATATTCATACTTCTAGTATCACAGTTCAGAGCACTCTAGGAGCAGGTCAGTATAAAAGTTGCACTGACAGTTTGCTAGCCTGTGTTTCTTCGTGATAATCTAGATTCAACTCTTGCCTATTGAGATCATCGCAAATATTTTATTAGTTTACAGTTGCAAATAAATTAGGAATCCTCGAATTATATTTCAATATATACACTCATAATGATCTTATCATCATTTGCAAGGCCATTTTAAACTAGAATTAAAAAGCGCCATGTTGGCCCTTAACTAAAGCTACTAACTATAACACTGGCATGTCTCCACTATGGCTAACTGCATAAAATGAGCAGCCTCATTCCATAGGAACTTTCCTGGTATGATGCTTTTGTTAGAAGTCGATCGTGTGGTGCCTTCCATTTTTAGCCTGAAAGTCACAAGGTTCTACGGAAATATAACATTAGATTAATGGACAGAAATATAACATTAGATTAACAGTTCGTGTCCAAACAGTTTTTGCAATTCCTGATGACTATCAGGTGACCATCCATATACCATAAAAATTTGAAATTGCTAAGATTTACTAACCATGACATTAGCATGTATTAACTAAGGTGCCTTATTAAATGAGAATTGAGAGAAATTCTCAGATGAAACTGTGGAGGATGTTGTAAATGAGAATTTTTATATAGTATGATGCTATGGTAAAGAGCCAAGTGTTAGATGCTTTCCATTTATAATATAATGTTAACAACCTCACTCTCATTTCCATTTCAGGCCTCTTTCTTGACCTTCAATTTCCCCTACCCACAACTCATATGGCTTTGATGAAGTATAATAATTGATTAACACGTAATGTCCAAACCCTTATCATGATTACTAATGACTAACCGGTGAAAATAAATGAAAAAAACCAAAGATAAGGCCCTTCCAGATGTCATCATCACATGAGATATTTCTTGTACAAGATAAATTAAACTACGAGCATGAAAGTATTCTTAATCCATGAAGAAAATGTTGATACATAATGAGTAGTTAAAGAAAATTTAGAACTCACCTTAAGTTTAGAAGCCGATACACTAATTAGGGGTTCCTAAAAGCAACACTGTCTTGATTAACAGCCAGCAATATACCATTAAACTTGTAAATTACCAAGATTTGCTCTCCAAGGGCAAACACCTTGGAAAGCATTACATACTTTAAAAATCTGCGCCTCCTGTGTAACATACAACATACCAAAATGGATCCTATATACCTATGAATCTTAAAGCAGCCTCCCATTTGTTAATCACTTTGGATTTCTAAGAACAATAATGACAGAGTCTCCACGAAGAAACATTTTGCTGATGAACCTATCCTTGTTAACAGGCTGAGCTTTCTTCTTGCCTTTACCTGTCTTTGGAACCTGTAAGAAGCATCACAGAGCTAGAGATTAGCAATCAAAGCAGGCATCGTTCAGTGCATGCAGAAGTTGTTAACTTTACTGTCAAACAGGCATACAAATGCATCTCAATAGCCAGAAAGAGAATCTTCAAATATGTCAAATGAAGTATCCACAAATACAAGGAGATAAAATCCCATGTCACCTCTGTCCACATTTCTTTGACATTCTCCAAAACCATGTTGCAGTGCCTATCAAATGCTCTAACTCGCCCAAGAAGCTTTTTGTTGTTTCTGCAATTGATCAGAACCTGCAGTGCAAATAGAATATAATTTATGCATGTGAAAAGTACAACAGTGGTAAGGAACATTCCAACTACCAAAAAAGAAAAAAAATCTGAACTATTTGAAGTACTTTCATAAGAAAACCAAACCACTCTACCTGTGTATTGTTTTTCACGCTCATCATGAGAACAGAAAGAGGACCAGTATTGAATTCCTCCTCCTCTGACTTCTCCGGCTGAAGACACATCAAAACAAACATAACCATTCAACTCAATTACAAATATTTTAAAATCTCATATGGTTTCTAGTATATTCATGGAGCTTACAGATCATGAAAAATAATATAGCAAACATTTTAAGCGTTATGAATGCAATTCATAAAAGCTGAGAGATTCTGAATTACAGCTTCAATGCAACAGAAACAAGCTTAATAGCATGCAAAAAAAATTCCACTCAAAAATAAGAGGTGCAGAATAAGGTCCCCATATCTGAAATAATACGTGGAAAACAATAGTCGTATTTTGTATAATGATAGTTGTACAAATTATAATGTACCATTGTAATCATCAAGATTATGAATAAATGTTTCTCTGTCTTTCCACTTTGGTTTTCAAGTTCAACAATTCTCTAATTCAATGCTCCCAAGTGTATAGTCATAAGTACTTTATTGTCTTTATGAATTTGTTTTATTATTTCTCGTTGTTTATGTGAGTTGAACAGGGTGGCATCCCCTCGATATTTAGGTTATCTCTCTATGCATGCAGAAATCCAGGAGATCAGGAACAAGCAGGATGAGATTATATCCCAACAGGCATTCCTCAGACAGGAGACAGAAACACACATCAACTCATGGGCACAGGTGGTCCGGGGGAAAGACAAACCCTCTCCTATCACAGCAGTAGAGGAAGTTGTACAGGCCAAAATCGTGGAAGAACGATCCCGGAGAACGAGAGAGCTAAACCTTAAAGTGAGAGGTCTCCCTCTCCCTTTATCCTCAGCAGATCCGATGGAGGTGGCCACAGGTTTCTTGAGAGACACCCTCGGCATATCTGATATCAGATTAGACAGAGCTTGGCTAGGACAGGACTCCACCTTATTTATCCGTTTCCATAATACCACTGATCGTCTACATGCTCTTCGAGCTAAACGGAAGCTTTTTGTTCTTCCACACAGGATATTCCTAGATGAGGATCTCACTCGGGCACAAGTGGCTGAACTTAAACAGGCTAGGGAACAAGTGGCCGCAGCAAGACAAGCAGGCAAATGGGCAGTCATAAGGAACCTCCGTGCGATCATTCGAGACTCCTTCCCCCCAGGATGGACACCTCGAGCAGGCAGTGCCAAATGACGGGCCCGCCTGGGGGGGAGTCGAACAACAGGGATTTCAATTCACTGCTGGAACGGAAATGGGTCTTTTTGGTCTTCACCTGGGCTACTCTACGATGCCCTTGAGTCAGCAGATATTCTCCTCGTAACAGAGACCCATGAGAGCCCAGTTCGACCTCTCCCAGACGTAACGGGGTACCAATGGCATTCAGTTTGTAGACAGGAAACAAGGAGCTCAGGGGGGGTCAGAGGTTCAGGGGGAGTAGCGTGCCTAGTCAAAGACGAGCTCAGAGATAGAGTCACAGTGGTAAATACAGATGAGTACGCCAGGTACATGTGGATCCGAATCAAAACTGGAGCTGGAGCCCCATCCATGAGAGATATCTTTATTGCAGTTTGTTACTTCCCCCCCACCACATCTTCATTTGCCATCCACGATGATGTAGAAAGGGATCCCTTCACCAACATATACCCAGATATCACTAAATTCTCAACTGATGGAGAAATCATCATCATGGGGGACTTCAATGCCCGTACCAAGGAGCATCAGGTCCCACTTCATGACCGTTCCGAGGATGTGTTCTGCACTAAGAGTGTGGACCTGGTTTCAGCAGGCTTGCAGAGGATCTCAGAGGACGCCCTGGGCCCCATTACAACCTACGGTAGACATCTTTTGCAGTTGGGCGAATCACATGAGCTGATAATCTTGAATGGCCTCTCGCGCTTCCCAGAGTCCCGCTTCTTCACGTGTAGGCCTCATGGAGGAGGGGCTAGTGTGGTGGATTACGCATTAACCGGCCGAACACTGCTCCCTTTTATCCGGAATCTCTCTGTATCTCCCATCCCCCTAGCCGACCATGCATTGCTTTCACTTTCTCTTCAGTCTGATCCCCCCCGACCAATCCACCCCGCACCTCGACCCCCGGGTAGAACCATCTTCTGCTTTGAGAAAAGTGACCCCGACATTTTCTCCTCCTTACTCCGGCAAATCCTCCCCGACACAAAGGACTTCTCCCGTCTCGAGACTGTCTCGGATAAATACCACTGTCTCTCCTCGGCAATTTGGGAGTCGGCGATTCAATCCTTCCCCCACTCCTTTCGGACCACCTCAAACCCCTGCAAGACAGGAACTTCCCCTATGAACGAATGGTACGATACAGAGTGTAAACTCCTCCACCAGGATCTCCGCCAAGCCTTCCGTCAGTCTCTTCCCTCCTACTCTACCATCCAAAAGAACTACCGTCACCTTCTCCGCCACAAAAAACGACAGTTCATCTCCCAACAAAGAAGGGAGCTTTCCGCCCTCCTTATACATTCCCCCAAGCAATTCTGGGGCAAGATCCTCCCCCGGCGTTCTCCTCCTCCCGCTGATCTCGACCCAATCTCCATGTTCTCTCACACCTCTCGTCTTTATGACATTCCCGGTCAATCCCAGATACAGGTCACTTCTCCTCCCCTCTCCTGCCACCTGTTCACCGATAAAGATGTCAGAGAAGCCATCTGGGCGATGAATAGCAACAAAACAGCGGACGAAGAAGGATTCCAAGCAGAATTCTTCAAACATGGCCTATGAACCCTAGTTGGATACCTGACAGATCTCTTCAACCATGTAGTCCGAGATGGGTTCCCCCCCATATGGTCCCACCATATTATTTACCCCATCCATAAGTCAGGGAATACCTCGGACCCCAACAACTACAGGACAATTATGGTGGGTCATACATTCTCTAAACTCTATGCCACTATCCTCCACAGAAAGCTTTCCGGAGATTTCGAAGAAAGAGATCTCAGGGCCAGAGGCCAAGCTGGTTTCAGACCGGATCACCAGACCATTGACCACATTTTTACACTCCGTGCTGTGATCGAGGAAGCACGCCACCGGTCCTCGAAGGTATATTGCTGCTTTGTGGACTTCCGGAAGGCCTTTGATTCAGTCCCGAGAGAGGATCTTCTACACCGACTCAAAGACATCAATACCTCACACTCCCAGCTGACTGCTGTTATGCGTCTTTACGAGTCTGTCCTGGGCCGCCTTCGCACTGTAGGGGGGCTTTCTGAGTTCATCCGAAGCACGATTGGAGTCAAGCAGGGGTGCCCACTCTCCCCCACCCTTTTTGGGATTTATATTGATGAGCTCGAAGTGTTTCTGCGGGAACACATACAGGAGTCTGACGGTTGCTATCTTCACTAGGTTTTAATCTATATCTTACTTTTTGCAGATGACATTGCACTCTTATCCTCATCACCAGAAGGGCTCTAGAGGCAGCTGGATGCATTAGCACTATTCTGTGATCTCCGGAAATTGACAATGAACCTGAGTAAGACAAAAATAATAGTCTTCAACGGGACGAAGAAGTCTCAAGGTCTCCAGTTCCTCTTCCAGGGAGAGACAGTGGAGATTACCAATAGCTACACGTACTTGGGAGTGCAGTTTTCCGGCCCCCGGTTCAGTATGCGGCCAGCGCTGCAACCTCGGATCAATAAGGGGTATGGCTCTCTAGCTATATTGGAGAGACAATGTTTCCGCCACCACTTCCAGGACATCTCATCAAAGCTGAGCCTTATGGACACCTTGATCCGACCTACGGTCTTGTACGGATCAGAAATTTGGGGCCCTTCCTTGCTTGAGTCAGATTGGGCAGCAGTCGAAAGAGTCCAAACCCTTCTTCTCCGACGCATTATCCGTTGCAAATGTACTATCCCGCAACAAATTATACTGGCTGAATTTGGTGCACAACCCTTCCGCCTTGAGACAGCCTTCAGACTAGTCTCCTTTCTCCACCGAGTCCGGAGCTTCGCAGACACATTGAAAGGCTGTGACAGATACCCCTACTTAGCCTACTGCTCTTCGGAGGCCATCGATCTCACACAACCAGGAAAAACCAAATGTTGGTATACAGGGGTCTCAAAGTTCCTCAAAGCAGTGGGAATCCATATAGATCACCTCCCCCCCTTTCGATACTCCTTGAACGCCCCCAGCGGACTCCCCCCCAGGCAGGAACTAAATAAAATCATCAAGGATGACATCTACAGACAATTTATCCAGGTCACATGGATTGACCCCCCGGGGGGACTGCGTCCAAAGATGGCTTTCTATGCAGATCACTTCTTGAGTATCAGAGACGGGCTTATAGTTCGCCCCCAGTACACGCTTCGGCATTGGATGCATGCTCTTCGGATCCCTCTTGGATAGTTCAGAGTTGGATCACACAAGCTTCGGGTAGAGACAGACCACCAGATAGATAGAGTTGACAGGACTTGCCGGCTATGCCATACACAGGAGGTAGAAAACGAATGGCACTTCATTTTTGGGTGTCCGATATATTATGAGATCAGGGGTCGCTTTCACTGTCTATTCAGGGGGGCTCATACCCTTTCCAGCTTCTTCAGCTACACGAACCAGAGATGCGTCGCACTTTATATCCAGGAGACTCTCAAGCATCGAGAACATATCCTCCAGCCTCCCGTCCGGCCCAACACTACTCGCCAGATCACCTCCTTCTTCAGCATACTTCCCTCAGCCAGAGGGGTTAAGAGATCAACCAGTGAGAATACTGATCAAGCTAGCTCACACATATCGACAAACCCTCGTTCAGTTAAGAGGAGAAGGCCCTTACCTACGAGGGCCTAGCAGCAGAACCGTACCAGGCATCTCCCCGAGAGGCGGCCCAAGATCATTAGATCACGGAGACAACATAATGGGAGGCAACCAGCGCCTACTGTTTCAAACCAACAAACCTTACTAAACTACCCACAGTTCTCCTCTCTCGACCTCGGATGTTAGGAGAATCAGACTCCCACATTCGCGTCCCCAGGGTCTTCTTCACCAGTAATCCTGCGACGCAGTCTAGAGTTCAGTCGGCGTGGCCGGGATCGGAGCTCCATACGCTCTTCCCGACCTGCCCCGTTTTTATTTCCTATCTTTCTTTCAGTAATTGTCTTTCTGAGGAGACCGTTTGGTTCTCCTACTGGGCACGACCCCCTTATGTAACCGACAGTCCCTTTGACCTACTTTGTGGTCATTCATTGGACATTAATAAAATTATCTTATCTTATCTATCTTATCTTCAATCTGTTGGACATTGGATAAACCAACGCTCCTCGTGTGTTTCGCGACATGGACTAACCGCCTCTCATGGATCCTTATCTCTGGCAATGCGATCGTTGACTAACACCTACGGGTTTTGGTCTAACGGCAATCATAATTCGTAACAAGTGGTATCAGAGCGTAGGTCGCGAGTTTGATACGGACCTGGCTCACGTTGGGGGTGTGGGGGATTGTTGGACATTGGATAAACCAATGCTCCTTGTGTGTTTCGCGACATGGACTAACCGCCTCTCGTGGATCCTTATCTCTAGCGATGCAATCGTTGACTAACACCTGCAGGTTTTGGTCTAACGGCAATCATGATTCCCAACACAATCTAGCCTTCATTTTATGTTTCTTGTTCACAATTTTAAGAGCCAGATTGTTATTGTTGTAAATAATTGTATTGTGGCAATTCGATGATTTAAAACACTAGCTTATAGAAATCTTGAAATTTTTTCCTTGCTTGGTGCGTTTGGAAAACCTATTTGAGCCATGGCCTCTATATTGTGCCATAGCTACCTTGAACCCAAATTTGGAAATTACTCCATCCACCTCAAACCCTAGTTTGTTATACCTATATCTAGTGGATTTTCATTGTAGGAGCCTTAGGGGTCACTTGGCTTAAGTTCATTGGATTATTTGATCCCTAAGATTTACTAAGGAAACTTCCCATGTGCTGGATTGTGTCCATCACTAAAATGAGGGGAGTAATTACTGAGGTGACAATGGTGACCCTCCGAAGTGTTACTCATTGTCTAGATTGATTAGTAAGGCTTTGCACTAGATGATAGATTTTGTTTTAACAAGCTCAGCATGCCATGTATATACTATATATATTCAACAAATTGACATGATCCTCCATATCACACCCTTATATTATGGGCATCCCTCTCCAACAATAAATGTCAAATATTTGTCTCTTAATGCAGAGCATTTCCACATATTAAAGGTATGTATGGTGATGAGGGTCAAAAGCTGCCAATACACACTGAGAGAATGAGACCCTTTCTGTTCATAATATACAACATGAGCTGAGAATGTCCATAGATGTTATGTTGCCAAACCATCTCAAAAAAATAGCCCTCTCTCGAAATGGATGCAAAGCTAGCACCAAAGAATACAGTTGCACACTTGAATCATGAATCTTTTGCGCCAGGGATAAGGGATTTGCAATATCCTCAACAAATTGAAGCAAGCTACCTCCACCCAGAAGCAGCTCCTTCAGCTTCATCATGCCACCTAAAAACTATTAGCAACCTCCCTTTTATAGCTCATGTCCCCACTTCCACTGTTCATATTTAAAAGCAACAAGAGTTTATGTTCAACAATCAACATGGTACATGCAAATGACAGTGGTCAAATGAGGAGTAAATGTTGCTACGGCATATGAAGTTAGCTTTTTACATACAGAGAAGAATAGCCATGTGTTCTGACATTGTTGTACTTTCATCAATGCATATGGTGTTGAACTGGAATTTGAGATGAATTACTCAAGTGGCAAGAGAAGTCCTAGGGATAGTAGTTTATTTGGTCTGATATGGTGTTCCACATCCTAATGCAAGTGGGAGACAAGACAAAATCAACTCAATAAAGTATCATTGTGTTGCACAGTTTTAATATTAAGACAATTGTACAAACAGAAAAGTTGTAACGCAGCCAAATGAGATGATTTTATTGTCAAATATTGTAGCTTGAACAGGTTGGAATTTGAGATGAATTACTCAAGTGGCAAGAGAAGTCCTAGTGATAGTAGTTTATTTTGTGTGATGCAGTGTTCCACATCTTAATGCAGGTGGGAGACAAGACAAAATCAACTCAATAAAGGATCATTTTGTTCCACAGTTTTAATATTAAGACAATAGTACAAACAGAAAAGTCGTAATGCAGCCAAATGAGATGATTTTATTGTTAGATATTGTAGCTAGGACAGGTGTTCTAGTCCTGAGAAGTGTCTTTGAGGCTATGAACACAGGATTTAATTATCTCCAATCCCATGTAATTTTTCCTAAGTTTCACCTAAGGAAAATATCTTAATTATGTCAATTAGTGATTTTTTAAATATTTCCTATGTCTAAACTTAGGGAAAGTGGATAATTAACTGGCATTAGTTGTGATAAGATTGATTTACCTCTAGAAGCTTATGGAAAGTTTCGAAGATGATCTTAGCCATCGAATGGATCAAGTGAACTTCTAATTGTGGCCATTCATTTGTGAATGAGAAATTATAAAGGGAATCGATGGGCAGCTTTGGACACACATCGAGTGGGTGATTTTCAGTGAGACACCAAGAGGGTTTCAGCACAGTGATTGGGAGAAGAATTTCTGGAGGTTTTTGCTATCAGCTATTTTCTGCAGGAGACCAAGATTTTCCAATGATGTCGTGAGCTTCAGGAGGAGACAGACTTGCTCAGTAAATTTGCAATAGAGGTCGAGATTATTTCCAGGAGGCAGTGCGAGTCTTCCAAAGGCCAGTGCGAGTTTGTTAGAGGAGGTGTGAATTGCCAGGAGGGCAGATCGAGTTTCCAAAGGGAAATGCAAGTTTGCCAAGAGAGAGTGTGAATTGTTGAAAAACTAGTGTGAATTCAAACCCTAGATTGTTATACCTATATCTAGTGGATTTTCATTGTAGGAGCCTTAGGGGGCACTTAGCTTCAGTTCATTGGATTATTTGATCCCTAAGCCTTACCAAGGAAGCCTCCCATGTGTTGGATTGTGTCCATCGCTAAAATGAGGGGAGTAATCACTGAGGTGACAGTGGTGACCCTCCCAAGTGTTACTCATTGTCTAGATTGATTAGTAAGGCTTTGCATTAGGTGATAGATTTTGTTGTAACAAGCTCATCATGCCATGTGTATACTATGTATGTTCGACAGATTGACATGATCCTCCATATAACACCCTTATTTTATGGGCGTCCCTCTCCAACAATAGATGTTAAATATTTGTCTCTTAATGCAGAGCACTTACACATATTAAAGGTATGTATGGTGATGAGGATCGAAAGCTTCCAATACATACTGAGAGAATAAGACCCTTTTCTGCTCAAAATATACAACATGAGCTGAGAAAGTCCATAGATGTTATGCTGCCAAACCATCTCCAAAAAATAGCCCTCTCTAGAATGGATGCAAAGCTAGCACCAAAGAATGCAGTTGCACACTTGAATCATGAATCTTTTGCACCAGGGATAAGGGATTTGCAATATCCTCAACAAATTGAAGCAAGCTACCTCCACCCAGAAGCAGCTCCGTCAGCTTCGTCATGCCACCTAAAAACTATTAGCAACCTCCCTTTTATAGCTCATGTCCCCACTTCCACTGTTCAAAATTAAAAGCAACGGAGTTTATGTTCGGCAATTAACATGGTACATGCAAATGACAGTGGTCAAATGAGTAAATGTTGCTATGGCATATGAAGTTAGCTTTTTACATAACAGAGAAGAATATCCATGTGTTCTGACATTGTTGTACTTTCATCAATGCATATAGTGTTGAACTGGAATTTGAGATGAATTACTCAAGTGGCAAGAGAAGTCCTAGGGATAGTAGTTTATTTGGTTTGATACGGTGTTCCACATCCCAATGCAAGTGGGAGACAAGACAAAATCAACTCAATAAAGGATCATTGTGTTGCACAGTTTTAATATTAAGACAAATGTACAAACAGAAAAGTTGTAACGCAGCCAAATGAGATGATTTTATTGTCAAATATTGTAGCTTGAACAGGTTGGAATTTGAGATGAATTACTCAAGTGGCAAGAGAAGTCCTAGGGATAGTAGTTTATTTTGTGTGATACAGTGTTCCACATCCTAATGCAGGTGGGAGACAAGACAAAATCAACACAGTAAAGGATCATTTTGTTCCACAATTTTAATATTAAGACAATTGTACAAACAGAAAATTCGTAATGCAGCCAAATGAGATTATTTTATTGTTAGATATTGTAGCTCGGACAGGTGTTCTAGTCTTGAAAGGTGTCATTGAGGCTAGGAACACAGAGGATTTAATTATCTCCAATCCCATTTAATTTTTCCTAAGTTTCACCTAAGGAAAATATCTTAATTATGTCAATTAGTGATTTTTTAAATATTTCCTAAGTCTAAACTTAGGAAAAGTGGATAATTAACTGGCATTAGTTGTGATAAGATCAATTTAACTCTACAAGCTTATGGAAAGTTTCTAAGATGATCTTAGCCATCGATTGGATCAAGTGAACTTCGAATTATGGCCATTCATTTGTGAATGAGAGATTATAAAGGGAATCGATGGGCAGCTTAGGACACACATCGAGTGGGTGATTTTCAGTGAGACACCAGGAGGGTTTCAGCCGCAGTGATTGGGAGAAGAATTTCTGGAGGGTTTTGCTATCAGCTATTTTCTGCAGGAGACCGAGATTTTCCAATGATGCTGTGAGCTTCAGGATGAGGCAGACTTGCTTAGTAAATTTGCAGGAGTAGAGGTCGAGATTATTTCCAGGAGGCAGTGCGAGTCTTCCTGAGGCCAGTGCGAGTTTGTTACAGGAGGTGTGAATTGCCAGGAGGGCAGATCGAGTTTCCAGAGGGGAATGCAAGCTTGCCAAGAGACAGTGTGAATTGTTGGAAGACTACTGTGAATTGCCAAGTTGTCAGTACGAGTTGCTGGAGGCAGGTTAAATTGCAGAAAGGGAAGCTGTGGGGTTTTTTCAGGTTGATTTGATTAGCAGAAGTGAATATAAAATATTGTCGGAGCTTTGCCAGTGACAGGAAAGCAATTATAATTTCTCAATAACAGTTTTTGCTGAAGATAATAATATAAACCCTCAGATCTGAAAACCGTTTTTCCCCACATCGGGGTTTTTCCAGGGACGTTTATCCAAAAATACTTGTTTCAATTGTATTTCTCGTATATTTCACCACAATTTTTGTTTGTGAATAGTGTTGTTCATGTTATTATTCATTACTTCTAGTAGAAAAAATATTTTTCCATGAACAAGTAATAGGAAACAATCAACTACGTTAATAGCACCTTCTAGGTAGCCAGAAATTTCACATTTATTTGTCTACCAAGGGTCAACATAAACGAGAATTTGTGAAAATTCACCTCAAGTTGACTTTCAATAATACAGCAGTTTTTCTTGAGGCTTGAAAATTAACTTTTGGCTCTTATCATTTGGATCTAGCAACATTTCCATTTGTGAATGCAACCTGAATCTAAAATTTGATAACTATCAATAGACTGCTCATTATTTTCTGAATGCATTTCCAACTTCCAAGTATACTTTCAGGAACCTGGATTACATTTATACCTAGAAATATCACCTCCAAGGAACAAAAACCAAATTAACATGACCTAAGTAATAAAATAGGATCAATTATCTACACCAAAGATTAGAATTCCATGTTGTTAAAGATAAATACAAAAAAAGCCACGATAAAAAAACAAGACAAGTATGTTAGTAACTAGTTATAGTGTGACAACCAACATGACTCACCAATTAAATATCCAAAATATTTAGAATATAAATACATATCGATGACTCCAATCTGAGATACTCAAGAATTATGTGCTAGAACAGATTACAGAACAAGAGGAGAAAACTTACAGATTCATTAATGAAGGATTATTTAAGAGAACTTACCTCTGTAATCTTAGGAATTGCTGTATGCTCAATAAATACAGATAGCTGGGCTAGCACAAGCACAACTCCTGTTGAAACCTTATCTGACTGCAACCTCTCCATGAGAGGCAGTTTCCCATCACAAGTTCCCCGCGAAACTGAGTGAAATAAATCTTCCAGGGATGTAAAAAAATCCTGAAATCCTCCTTGAACCCAATCAATATACAAATCCCTCAAGTTCACCAATATTTCCAAATTGTCATCAAGAAGCTGTCGAAAATCCTGAATCGCAAATATATAATTCAAGTTAGAACATATGTGTCACAACCATGTTGTGTACTTAAACACAACATTTTATGCAAATAAATATATGTGTATGACAAATTTTATATATGAGATTATAGCCTTGCAATGATATATAACCATTGATATTTTGTAAATGGTCGGTCTTGAAGATTAACTAGCTATATAAGAGCCTAATTACAATTAGTGCTTTAGTCCATCATTTTGTATAAATATGAATTTTCCCCATATCTATAAATCAACAAATCATATTTAATATTCTGAGTACATATTGAAAAATCTTCATCCATTTTTCAGATTTACAGGTGCAATCCACCCTTGGTATGCAGGTGTTACCGCCCCTTTATTGTTGCCTCTTTGTTTTGTCATAGTTTCAAAACCATCATATTTCTTATTGTTATTTCAGTTCAGATCTGCATTCGAGTCCAATCCAGATACAGCAAATGGAGTGTTCTAATTCACTATCCTTCATTCTTGAGGTACATGAATTTATTACCGTGCATAATAATTCCAAAAAAAAGACCAAGGCAATGGAACTTGTTATCACTCAAAATGAATTTCTCCAAAATTCATCTCGGTGACTCAACATGGATGGTTTGCGGATACATAAAGGGATGAACTTTTCAAAAAGCTCATTATTCAACCTCGAAGATTCATGGATACACTACACAAAATCATGAAAAGTTCATCATCTGGCATAGACAATCTGTGAGTGTTGAAGTCAGACTTAGCACATGGTCACAAATATTCATTACTATGAACTAAAGATTGGACAGGTTTCTTGCAAATGGTCTTCAGAGAAGTTATCTTCAAAGCAGGCTCCATTCGTACGAGCACACAGCTTGACAGTTTTTTCTTCCAGTTCAACAGGCTTCCCATGCTTGCATCTCAGATACATCACTAGGCTGTGCATGGTCAAGGGAAGACTTCAAAAGGGTAAAATCACATTTTATAGACTATCTTGGAAAATTTATGTTTTTAGAAAGATCATATTTCCTGAAATCTCATCATATATTGTTGAAGAAAAATGCACCAAGAAGGTTTTTCTTAGTGCACTTGCCTTTTTGCCTAAGAAGACACTTTATAAAACCTTTTTAGCATGTGAGGGGGACCATTAGGAGTCATTAATGAGGGGGAACACATGAAAAAGGGGTCAAGTGAGGGAATGATCTCCACCATTGATTTTGAGGGCTGAGATATAATCTCAGACCTGGATCAAGAAGAATTATAGTTTCCTATCTAATGAGAGCTAAAGAGAGAGAAAAAGGTGAGAAGTCTCTCATTCTTCACGTGCATTTGGAGAGGAGAAAGAGAGCTCAGCAAGTGGAGGAGAATAGCTGAGGGAGAAGGGTTTCTACAACAGAGAACACTCTTGCTACAGCAGACACAAGTTCTTAGGAGGCCGAGTTCAAGCCCAAGGGGCACAAAAATTTAGGTGACAGACAGAGTATTTCTGCACAAAGTTCGAGGTCTGAAACAGAGGTCTGGTTGGAGGATTTTCGTGGCAGAGAAGAGACGTACAGGCTGCACAAGTTTCCAGGCAGCAACTTCACTCTCTGCACACAGTTCAAGGTCATTCCTGTAGCTTCCAGTGTGAATTTCAGGACAGAAGCAGAGAAACAGGCAGCACACAGATCAAGAAGTTTGCAGGCCTGTACGCGCTGATTTCTAGGCAGCCTGTGCATTAAATTGATGGTTGACTGGCCCAAGTTACAAGGCAGTCAAAGTCTGAACTGAAGCCCAAATTTATAGAGAGAGAAAGTCAGTCAGAGGTCCAATTTTCTAGGTATTGAAGGCTGAACAGAGATCTGATATTCTTGGACAAAGAAGCTCAGTCAGTGACCCAGAAATCAAGGAGAAAGAGGACTGACAGTGGCACTCTTTCCAAGGGAGAGATACGTACAATTTGTTGTTACTATCTCTCTAATAATTTTCCTGAGAAGCTAATAATAAATCCTCTTTAGTACTGGTTTTCCCCATTATGGGGTTTTTCCAGGGTCACTGTTGACCAAAATCAGTGTGTAAAAACTGTGCGCTTGTCTATTTCATTATCTTATCAGCTGGAAAATCAAATGAAGTAGAGTAGTCCTGAATGTTTCAAATGAATTTGTATTAAATGTTTACATATCAGCTAACATGTTTGGGGCTATGGCATTGTTTTAAAAAATCAATGCCTAGTCAGGTCAGCTCGGTGGCCGAAACAGAACAGCTAGCCGGGTTGTTACCGAGCCGGCCGGTAACAACTCGGCCGACTCATTAACAACCCAGCCGGCTCGGCTCTTTAAAAAATATCCTGAAGCACATTTGTCAAAAGTTGTTTCGCCTCCTACATATCAACGGTTGGATTGTTTCTTATTGCATATTTATAGCCCTAAAGTAATCTATCACTGTGAGAATGTTTTGAAAATTACAAGGCCGAAGTATGGTTATCCTAGTGGCATGAATTAGAAAACTGAAACAATGCATTGAGCCATACAATGTGTTTAAAAAGGAAAACATTCTAGCAATGGACTAATAGATACATATTTACCTCTGATTGTTCGGGAGCTTAACCAGAATTAAATCAAGGGTTTTGAGACTTCATAAGGGGCAGATTTCTTGAAATCATCTCCAGCAGTCTAGGTAGAAGTATGAGACAGGTCGTCTTGTAGCAAAGGCACAAATTTGAAGACATATGTTGATCAGTTCATTGGCTTATCATTTGGGAAGCTATGATTGGTTGCAGAGAATTGGTATTATTGTTGTTGTAGTCTAGTGATTGTCCTTGGGCTGAGGCAGAAGAATCCTGGCATTGGTGGCTAAGTATGAATTTTGTATTAGACAATGCACTAGGTGCCATTTTGATATAATGGATATATTCATGGGCCTACTTTGATCATATGTTGTCTTCTCTCTATATTCTAAAGCTGTGTTTGGAAACAAGAATGAAAATTTGTTATATACCTAGGGGGGTAATATGGGGTACAAAGGGAGGTACCCAAGGTAATAATGTAATAATGGGATGGGCCA
>APFE031671948.1:41512-53693 GCA_000404065.3 Pinus taeda | reverse complement strand
ACAAGTAGTTAGTAATAATGTAATGGGCCCATGGTATTAGTCGATGGTATGAGGGAACCATGGTAATGATCCATGGTATTGTATGTATGAGGCCTATATAGAGGCTAGAGACTCCACATGGAGGGACGTCAAGGAATTGTGTGAAGGAATATTGTATGAACAAGCATATGGCTTGTGGAGTGTTCTCCTTCCTTAAGGAGTGAATGTATGGTGTTGCCATACCATAAGGGTTTGATATCAATAAAGAAGCTATTTCTATCTATTTCTATTTTATTGTTTCTGGGTTCATTTGCATTATCTTATATTTTCATATCAGATCTATAATATCTTTGGGCTAAAGCTACAACAAGTGGTATCAGAGCACTTTCTTGGACAAAAAAGTGGAGAATTATTTTTTTACTTTTTGCAAGATTTCGGAGGCGTCGAGTTTATAGATCAGATCTGTATGTTTTGATGCAAGATCTGCAAAATCTAATTGTAGATCTGGATTCTATGTGAAAAAACACCCGATTTCAAAAAAAAATCAGTCGAATCGGAGTCCGGATGAAGGAGATTTCGCTGATTTAAAAATCAATGAGGTTGCAGACAATTTTTCGGGGCAACGAATTTGCGGCGCAGATCTGGACGTCTTGGTGCAAGATCTGAAAAATCTAATTGCAGATCTGGATTCTTTGTGAAAAAACACTCAATTTCAAAAAAATAATCAGTCGAATCGGAGTTCGGATGAGGGAGATATCGCTGATTTAAAATCAGCTCTTTTTTCAGAAATTTTGGTGACGGCGGGAGAGTTGCAGCGCAGATCCGAAATTCTAGTGCCTGGATCAAAATTTCTATCACATGGGCAGATGCAGAATGGTTGTTCCATTTCCAAAAACAGGTCATAATAGGGATTCTGAGCAATATTGACTAAACTGTGACAATTTCAAATTTTCGCCAAGCAAGCGAATTTTTTCTCAAACCCTCTTCATGGCGATTCTATATTTTCAGGAAAAGATGATGGTCCTACTATTGAAGAATTCATACAAAGATACAAGTCCACACATGGGACACATTGGAAGATTCCAATGGTGCTTAATATGAAAGATGAGGCTAAAAAATGGAATTTATCACTTGACTACAAGCAGTTGACCAGACTTTCAGATACAGAATTTGAAAAAGTCTTTTTGGACAAATGGTCTTGGGCTAGAAAAAAGGAGAATGAGACACATAAGGGGTTAATTGCTACGGGTGTCTCCTTACTGCAGGTTTATAGATTGATTCAGAAGAAGAAAATCATTGTTTCTATAAATCCTAATTGCAAGCATAATTTTATCAATGTTAATTTGGCAAAAAAAATGCACGTTCTAGCAAAACACATTGAAAACACACTAATTGATGATGCGGATGTTCAAATTTATAAGGATTTGAAGCTTTCTATGGATAAGTATGTGTTGCATGGTGAATTTTATGCTGCAGATATGGATAACATGGATGTTGTTTTGGGATACCCTTGGATGGAATCAGTGGGTACTATCAATATTAATGTACAGAAGAAATTCCTGAAGCTCTGGTATAAAAAGAAAAAAATTACATTACAGGATATTTCCACTAATAAACAGGTTGAGTCCAAGGAAGCTACAAGCAGAAGTTATTCCAGGGACTGACATATCAGATGATGAGCCTTTGATGACCGACAATCAAACACAAACAGAGGCTGAAGCAGAAAAGGTTACAGGTACATCAGATGAGGGCGCAGTGGTTGAAGTCATATTGGAAAAGAAGACATCACAACAGGCACCACAACGGGGTGAATTAAAGAAAAAGACACCGTGGGTTAAAACTTCAACATATCATCACCCACATCACCCCGCAAGGCAACCATCAAGATGGAAACCAAGTAGTCACAAGGACAACAACCCCCGTAGGACGGATAGCGAGGAGCGAAGATCCACCTACTACACATCAACACAGAAGAGCTGTCATGGTCAACTTCCATCTCAAGCGAACGAGGCACTAGCGAGATCGAGGGTTCACCTTTCTCTTGGATGGCTAGATGCACGTGCATGGTATCAGTGGACTACTCTTTTGAGTAGATCTTATTATTTATGTTCTTCCCATGTTTCAGGGACGAAACATGCTAAGGGAGGTGGAATGTTATATACCTAGGGGGGGTAATATGGGGTACAAAGGGAGGTACCCTAGGTAATAATGTAATAATGGGATGGGCCATAGTAATAAATAAGGTGGTTAACCCATATCATGTAAAGGACCAAAAGTAGTTAGTAATAATGTAATGGGCCCATAGTATTAGTGGATGGTATGAGGGAACCATGGTAATGATCCATGGTATTGTATGTATGAGGCCTATATAGAGGCTAGAGACTCCACATGGAGGAGGGGAAGAAATATAGTCAAGGATTATTGTATGCACAAGCATATGGCTTGTGGAGTGTTCTCTTTCCTTAAGGGGTGAATGTATGGTGTTGCCCTACCTTAAGGGTTTTGATCAATAAAGAAGCATTTCTATCTATTCAAATATTGTCATTTCTGGGTTTATTTCCATTATCATATATTTTCTGGGTTAGATATATAACAAGTGGTATCAGAGCTACAACAAGTGGTATCAGAGCACTTTCTTGGGCAAAAAAAGTGGAATTTTTTTTTAATTTTTGCAGGATTTTGGGTGCGGCGAGTTTGCAGATTAGATCTATACGTTTTTGGGCAAGATCTACAAAATCTAATTGTAGATCTGGATTCTACGTGAAAAAATACCCGATTTCAAAAAAAAAATCAGTCGAATCAGAGTCCGGATGAAGGAGATATCGTTGATTTAAAAATCAGTGGGGTTGCAGACAATTTTTCGGGGCAGCAAGTTTGCGGCACAGATCAAGATGTCATGGTGCAAGATCTGCGAAATCTAATTGCAGATCTGGATTCTTTTTTAAAAAATACCCAATTTCAAAAAAGAAAATCAGTCGAATCAGAGTCCGGATGAGGGAGATATCATCATATCGCTGATTTAAAATCAACTCTTTTTGCAGAAATTTTGGTGACGACGGGAGAGTTGTAGCGCAGATCTGAAATTCTAGTGCCTGGATCAAGATTTCTATTACATGGGCAGATGCAGAATGATTGTTCCATTTCCGAAAACAGGTCATAATGGGGATTCTGAGCAATATTGACGGAATTGTGGCCATTTCAAATTTTCGTCAAGTGACTCTTTTTCAAAACCTTCTTCATGGCGGTTCTATATTTTACAGGAAAAGATAATGGTTCTACTATTGAAGAACACATAAATGAATACAAGAGGTTATTTAGACACAATTGGAAATGGGTGGCAATAGCTAGTTTTAAAGATGAGGCAGCCACATGGTGGGAATTACTTAACCAAAAGAAGTGTTTCAACTTGCCCGATGAAGAATTTGAAAAATTACTTTTAGACAGATGGTCTCATGCCAAAAAACAAGATAAGGAGAAACATGTGGGTATATCCTTATTACAAGTTCATGGATTAATTCAGAAAGAGAAGATCATTGTTTCTATCAATCCTAGTTACAAGCATAATTTTATCAATGTTAATTTGGCAAAAAAATTGCAAGTTCCAACAAAACACATTAAAAATACACAGGTTGATGATGAGAATGTTCAAATTTATAAGGATTTGAAGCTTTCTATGGATAAGTATGTGTTGCATGGTGATTTTTATGCTTCAGATATGGATAACATGGATGTTGTTTTGGGATACCCATAGATGGAATCAGTGGGTACTATCAATATTAATGTACAGAAGAAATTCCTGAAGCTCTGGTATAAAAAGAAGAATATTACATTACAGGATATTTCCATCAATAAACAGGTAGAGTCCACGGAGGTTGACGCCGAAGATGTTCCAGGGACTAACATATCAGATGATGAGCAGTTGATGGTCGACAATCAAACACAAATAGAGGCTAAAGCCAAAAAGGTAACAGGTGTTGATACCTCTGATGAGGGTTCAGTAGTTGAAGTCATATTGGAAAAGAAGACACCACAACAGGGTGAATTAAAGAAAAAGACACCGTGGATTAAAACTTCAACATATCATCACCCACATCACCCAGCAAGAAAACAACCAACAAGATGGCAACCAATTAGCCGCAAGGACAACAACCCCCGTATGACGGATAGCGAGGAGCGACGATCCACCTACTACACATCAACACAGAAGAGCTACCACGATCAACTTCCATCTCAAGCGAGCGAGGCACCAGCGAGATCGAGGGTTCACTTTTCTCTTGGATGGCTAGATGCACGTGCATGGTACCAGTGGACTACTCCTTTGAGTAGATCTTATTATTTATGTTCTTCCCATGTTTCGGAGACGAAACATGCTAAAGGGGATGGAATGTTATATACCTAGGGGGGGTAATATGGGGTACAGAGGGAGGTACCCAAGGTAATAATGTAATAATGGGATGGGCCATAGTAATAAATAAGGTGGTTAACCCATATCATGTAAGGGACCACAAGTAGTTAGTAATAATGTAATGGGCCCATGGTATTAGTCGATGGTATGAGGGAACCATGGTAATGATCCATGGTATTGTATGTATGAGGCCTATATAGAGGCTAGAGACTCCACAGGAGGGACGTCAAGGAATTATGTGAAGGAATATTGTATGAACAGGCATATGGCTTGTGGAGTGTTCTCCTTCCTTAAAGAGTGAATGTATGGTGTTGCCCTACCTTAAGGGTTTAATAATAAAGAAGCATTTCTATCCATATTCAGATCTTGTTCTTTCTTGGGTTTATTTCTATTATCATAATATTTCCAGGTTAGATCTATAACAAGTGGTATCAAAGCTATAACAAGTGGTACCAAAGCTATAACAAAATCTTTAAAATTATGTTTTTATAAATAAATAAAAATATTTAATGTAATTTTTACAATGACCGAGTCAATGAAATCAAACCGGCCGAGTCAATACCAAGTCGGAGTCGGAGTCGAAGCCGACCCAACGCTGTTTCCGAACCGGGGTCGGAGTTTTAAAACATTGGGCTGTGGGCATTAAACTCTATGCAAAAACCTTGAAACTGGAAGGGCTAAACAAAACTGTAAATTTCTACATGGTATCAAAGCTAAGGCAACCTACAGCAATCCATACTTTCAGCAAATAAGAAATAACAGCAAACACATAACTACCTTCAGATACCCAGTGTTTTGTTGTTGAGAGGGAACCAGATTTGCTGAGCTATAGATCTGACATTTTGTGTTGGTTGTGAGGGTCAAATGGTGACTGGTTTGAGGGTGGAAGATAGGCTGAGTGGGGTTGATAATTTTGACCCCTGGAAGGAGAGAATGACGCTACTGCTTGAGGAAGTTGAGGTGTGAGACATTGTGGACAGTCCAGTGTTGTTAAATTATGGTATGTTCTATGCTTAGAGCAGTTTACTTCTTTTCTTCTTCTTATTAGCCACTGATTAGCAATCACAACATAAAGTAAAATGCAGATAGAACATTAAATGATCGACAGAAAACAAGCCAAGACAAGAGACACAAGATGTGGCGGCTAGCCAGGGACAAACCCCAATGCAAGGAAACCCTTTGATCAAATCTTCTTTTATCTTTAATAGTTCAGCAGAGAGAAATAGTACAATGCAGAATCCGAAATTTTATAACAGCAGCAGAAAAACCCTAACCAGCAAAGTCAAAGCTGGTCAAACAAGTCAGATTTGACCTCTAATCAGCTTGGTCAATATCCTAGTCAGCTCGGCCTCCAACAATAAGAAGAGTCAACCCAAAACAGTTTGAAATTACAGTCAAACTTCAGTCAATGCTGGACAGATCTGCGGTCAACCTTTTGACAGTCAACGTTAGTCAAACCTAACATCAAATCACCTCGGTTTGCGTGCCAAAATTTGCAGCCTGCCAAGGAGAAGCAGCCACACCTAATCCGCATTCAAAGAAGAGTCCACGCTGGTCAACGTTGGTCAAAGTACCTTCTTGCAACCTTGGTCAAACTTGGTCAACGTAGCCGTAATCAGAAATCTGCATCTTCTTTTTCAGCCACACGTGTGAGAGAGAGAGAGGCTCATCTAATGTGTAGGAGAGAGAGAAGATGAGTGATGAGATGAGTTGCAAATGACCCAACCTCTCTTCTATTTATATGAAACGTTTGGCATGTGTGCCACACACTTAGCTGCTGGCCGACCTTAACAATTTGTCAAGTAATTAGAAATAAATTCATATCTCCATAAATACTCGTCGGAATCGGATGATCTTTAGATCAATCCTACACCTCTCGATGAGAGGAATCTAGGAAAAATATCAGTAGCCATAAATAAGGAGACCCACATCAAGTTTGGCCTTAGTTGCCAATTTTAACACTCCCTCTCAACTAGGGAGAACTCCATCTGCAATCCGTCTGACCATCGCTACTATCCCAACCATCAAAAGCACTGCCCTGCACAATTGGGTCTTACTATGCTCTGCTTTGCTCAAATTATGAAGAAGAAGAAATGATCGAGGATGTATCATACCTTCCTCCACTGACCAGAAGTCAATCTCAGAGTGTGTCATAACACTCTCACTGATCCCAGATCAGTATCATTGGTCCCAGATCAATGGAGGTCATCCTAGCATAGGGAGTACGGTAGATACAATGATGCATCCATCGATAGTACTACTATGGTCCCTAACCTCATTTCCCTGCTCATTGATTAGATGAGAGGTACTTCCCATGAGTCCCAGACTGCATGGGTAGGATGCCTCGACTGGAGAACTAATCATCCTGTCCACAGGAGAACGAATCATCCTATCCAATAGATAGCCACAGAGAACTAATCATCCTGGCCCACAGGAGAACTGATCATTCTGTTCCACAGTCGCCACGGAGAACTAATCATCCTAGCCCACAGGAGAACTAATCACCTTGTTCCACAGTCGCCACGGAGAACTAATCATCCTGGCCCATAGGAGAACTAATCATCCTGTTACACAGTCGCCATGGGGTGTCATAGGGGAAGGTTGAACCTTTCACCCTGTACATAGTGCACCACCAAGGGATGGTGAGTCACCCTGAGTCACCCTGTGGTCACATGTCGCTCCAAGAAGTACCCCGTGCCCCCCTGGAGCTCCCAGAGCTCAATACATCATACTCGACCCTCATAAGAGGGTCTCTAAACGACACCAAGTCATTCTCGGAAAGTCAAGAATTTGACCTTTCCCAGGGGCTTTGTCAAAATGTCGGGGACCTATTCATCTGTACCGATATGTTGGAGCCTTATTGCTCCCCGCTACACCATATCTCGAATATAGTGGTACCTAATATCGATATGTCTGGAGCGATCATGGAATATAGGATTCTCTGATAAATGAATCCCGCTCTAGTTGTTGCACAGGATCACGGTGGTATCCAATGTAAATCCAAACAGCTCACTGAAGAGCTTTCGCAACCAGACTGCCTCACAGGAGGCCATACTAGCAGCAATGTACTATGCCTCGGCAATGCTCAAAGCCACCGACTTCTCCTTCCTACTCATCCAGGATATCGAGGCAGATCCCAAAGAGAAATAGCACCCTGAAGTTCTCTTTCGGTCCACCACACTGCCTGCCCAATCAGCATCGGTATATCCAAGTAATCACACATCTCCGGCAGTGTATCTCAACCCATGAGTGATCGTGCCATGAAGATATCTCAACAGATTGTTAGCACCAATCCAATGTGAGTGGTGAGGCTTAACCATATGTTGACTCAACGTGTTGACTGCAAAGCAAATATCCGGACGGGAGTTCACCAAGAACATCAATGCTCCGACAAGTTGACGATACTCTGTAGCATTTCGTAAAACAGGTCTGGCAGCACTACCGCTTAACTTCTTGAAGTCAAGCTCCATCGTGGTAGTTACGAGCTTGCAGTCCACCATGCTGAATCTCTCTAATATCTTCACCACATATTTTCCTTGAGATAAGAAAATCTCCCCTAGGTTCTGCCAGACTTCTAGTCCTAGGAAATAGTGCATCAGTCGTAGGTCCTTCATCTCAAACTCAGAAGCCAACTCCCTCTTACATTTGTGACTGAGAGGGTCTACCCCTGTTAGAAAGAGGTCGTCAACATACAACCCCAGTATGATAGGGTTATCATCTTCAACCTTAAAGTAAAGGTTAGGGTCGGCTTCACTCCTAGTGAATCCTAGTTTCATCAAGTAGCTATCGATCCTTTCATACCATGCTCGGGGTGCTTGCTTCAACCCATAGAGGACCTTCTTCAACTTGCACACATGAGATTCTCGATCATGAATCTCAAATCTTTCGGGTTGCTCCACATAGACTTCCTCTTTGATCGAACCATGCAAGAACGCAATCTTGACATCCATCTGATGTAGGTTCCATCCTTGCGAAGCAGCAAGGGCTATGATCGAGCGGATGGTGGTATATCGAGCAACAGGTGCAAATATCTCATCATAGTGTATACCTTCCTTATGAGAGAAGCCACAAGCGACAAAATGAGCCTTATACTTTTCCACACTTCCATCAATTGCATGCTTTATCTTGTAAAGCCATTTCGAAGTGATAACTGCTTTGTCCTGGGGTCTGGGGACCACATCCCAAACATCGTTTTTCATGATGGACTCATATTCCTCGGTCAAAGCATCCTTCCATATTTGATGCTTGACAGCTTCTGTGAATGACAAAGGTTCATTTTCGATGATCATGCTCATGATGGTCAGGTATCCCTGATACCTGTTCGGCTTCTTACTTTCAAGGAAGGTTCCTCTGGGTCCAATGTGTCCTTCAAAATCATCAAGTGTCCCCCTAAGCCATGAAGGCCTCTTCCTAGAAGAGGAAGGCTCTTGCGGAGGAGGATCAATAGGATCCATAGGTTCTTCCACGTCGGACATCGTCTCATCTTCCTTTTCCTTCGGTTCCCTGGTGTCAGCTTCTTTAGATCCTCTTAGAGTAGGAAGATTGTCTACTTTGCTAAGAGCCATATCTTCATCAAAGGTGACGTCATGGCTAATTTCGACTTCCCTTTGACCAGCCACATAGATTCTATTGCCCTTAGTATTTTTGCTATAACCCACGAAGATTCCTTTCTTTCCAGATGTACCCAATTTATTTCTTTTCTCCTTTGGCACATGAAAATATACAGGACTTCCAAAAATTCTAAAATGAGATACGTCAGGTTTCTTACCAGTGAACATCTCTTCGGGAGTCTTGGAACCCAATGCTTGATGAGGGCATTGGTTTTGTACATAGACGACGGTATTTGCAGCGTCGGCCCATAGAAACTTTGGAAGTCTTTGATCATGGAGCATAGCACGGACAACTTCCACAATTGTACGGTTCTTCCTTTCCGCCACACCATTTTGCTCAGGAGTATATGTTGTAGTAGTCTCTCTCTTAATGTCAGCCTCTTTGCAAAAGTCATGAAACTCATTGGATTCATATTTAGTCCCATTATCAGTCCTTAAGATCTTGATCTTCTTTTTGGTCTAATTCTCGATCAAGGCTTTGA
The DNA here is from genome assembly GCA_000404065.3 of Pinus taeda. Classification (NCBI taxonomy): domain Eukaryota; kingdom Viridiplantae; phylum Streptophyta; class Pinopsida; order Pinales; family Pinaceae; genus Pinus; species Pinus taeda. Next base: position 44,217 of record APFE031671948.1, on the reverse strand, counting down.
AGTGCCAAAACCATGAGAACACTTCATCCTTCTTTTTCAATAAGTATATCCAAGTCTTGCGAGAATAATCATCTGTAAAAGTGAGGTAATATAAATATCCTCCCAAGGAGTTCCCAGGCATCATACCGGATATGTCTGAGTGAACCAACTAAAATATATTGGAGGTCTTGCTTTGGCTTGAGGGGAATGGTCCCCTTTTGAGCTTTCCTTTTGCTCTAATCTGAACTTGGGCATCCCGGTCACCATTTTTCTCACATCGGGTAGAGCTTTATAATGAAGGTGAGCAAACCTCTGATACCATAGTTTGGACTGAAGAGATGTGTCACAAGACATGACACCCAACGGACTTCCTCTGACCTGCTATAATTAATCAACTCGAAACCCAAGAGTGAAAACATCTTTAAAGTTCTTTTTCCATACACGTACCTTGGCATCGCTAAAGGCCACCTTGTAGCCTTTGTCTTCCATTGCCGAAATGGACACCAGGTTCTTTTTTAGATCGGGTACTGTTGTGGCCACCAACAATCCCCCTCCTTATGAAGTGTTATTGCTAATACTAAATAAGTGGGGACCCTCAATAAAAAATTTAAAAAAAAAATCAATCAGTGTTATATTTCGTTTTAGATGAAACTTATAACATCATGGACTTTGGAAAATACCTTTGAAGAATCTAAAAACCTAAGTTTCATAATGAAGAAAGTAAATTCACTCCTTAAGAGATATCGCATCGCTCAAAGAATGATTGGGTACCTTCTAATGAGTTAAAATGATAAAAAACGCGAGATTGCAACACGAAGCTTCATCGCATCGCATACATTAAAGAAACACTCACATTGAAAAACTCTAAAATCGTCGATATGCGATATCGCATATCGCGCATCGCAAAAATCACATGAATTACACATAAGGATTATAACGATTATGTGATACTGCGATGTTGCGATACTGCGAAGTTGCGATATTGCGATACTGCGACCTTGCGATAGAACAGCACGATGAAATTGCGATATTGCGATACAACGATCTGCGATATCGCAAAGCAAAATCGCAGGACCTCTCCATTGCAGTTGGTTCTGGCTCATTATTCAAGAAAACTTTTTAAGCCAAGAATTGGTCATGCATTTTAATGCGAATTAATGAGTTGTTGCCAGTTGTTAATGAAGTATGGTGTTGTGTTTTTCGAAGAACTAGTTCACGTAAGGTGGCATGTTTTGCATATCTTCGGCATTTAAAGTTTTCTTGTCATTATTTTTTATCATTACTTCCACCTCAAATGTAAACTGCAGGAACGAAGGACAAAGCGTTATACAAGGCAGTATGCAGAAAACTATGAGGAGGAAAGGCAGTACTCCAATGTCCATTTCAGAAGGCACACCTAATCCACTTAAGGGAAAGAAAGAGCCGTAGAACTCTTCTGAGGAATCCATCATAGATTTGTCATATATAGCCATGGTTGAATGGGTACTAAATGATGCCGATAATAGAAATAGACAGTTTAATGCTCAGGGTCAGGAACTCACGGAATCACTATTTTTACAAATTTTGAGCTTTGTACCCAATGAGAGAAAAAGGTGCAAGAACCAAAAAACGCATCAGGGAAGCCCAGATCAAGAAATAGAGGCAGTTTCTGATGCGCTTAGCGCTAATCGTGCATCACTGAGAAAACTTGCTCGAAAAGGAAGGCTCCTAATTACTCAGTCACCTACAAGCCCCCAAAATTGCAAGAAAGCAGCGATAGAAACAAACTGGAATCAGAAAACTAAAAGAAAAGCAGAAGCAGTCCAAGGATTAACCAAGTTGAAATGGGATTATTACGAGGTATACATGGTAATGCCACATAGTCATTGGATGACTCTCAAGTATATCATCAATTTTACTGAGAGGATAATGCCAGTTCTTGCCGATTCTGTTTGCTTAACTCAACCAAAGACGGAAGATAGTCAGCCGACTCCACTCAGGAAAATACTGAATTCTTGCAATGTTAAGGAGAAAATCTAGAAATAGTTAGATATTCGATTTAATTTTAGAAATAGTTTTACTTAGAAAGAGGACGGTCATTTAAACTGAATCCTCAATTTCTGTAAATAAGTTATTTAGTTAGTAGTATTAAAACCCTTCTCATGCATTTAGAGAAGGGTCCAGAAATTTATCAAAGACTTGTCCTCAGAACATGCACTTTTGCACCCTTAGAGGAGGTTTTGGTGAATGAATGGAACAGGGTTGATTTGATATTTGCATTTGATATCTGCTACTGATGTTGCACTTCTGTACTCTTAGTGGATGTTAAATCAAGGAGAGATAAATCAATTGTCGCTTGAAGCTCATGAGTAGGACTAGTTATAAATGGTACTTTATCTCTTAACCATTTATGCTTATGCGTTAAAGTGATATTCAGTTTTCAGTTGTTTATATATTACAACATGGATGCCTGAGTTATCATTTGGCACTTTTGTACGGTGATAACTATTTGTTTATGCTTAGTGTATGAATAGCTCAATTATGCGATAAGTTTTCACAACTGTTTCATCTAACTTCTTATACGAAGTAGTTCATCTTTATTGAATTCTTTTCTTATAATAGATGAATGATCTTTATTACTAGTTATTGTTTGAAATCTTTTTAGATCACATAGAAGAAAGATCACACCCCGGGTTAGCATAAATTTTGATGTTTTTCTGTTTATTAGAATACAACAGCATAGCATT